>JAHZNA010001668.1:0-24947 GCA_027743935.1 Sinodicranocentrus sp. ZH6
CAGGCATAACTACACTTTTGTGTTCAGCCATTCATAAATACACTTTCAAATTCAGCCATAGCGACATAGTCATCATGAGTGGAAGAGAAAACGAACGAACCCTTGACAACGCAGCATCAGCTTATGCGTGATAATGAGTAATGCGCATGCGTCAAAGTCGCATTTCTCATTTCTCTCCATCGTCGATTATGTATAAAGATGTTCGGCCGGAATGAATTTTAAACAAACTCAAAGCAAAATTTCCACTCTGAGCAGAAAAATAAACTTAACTCTATCACGTTACTAATTAACACGAGGGAAACTTTTACTTTATTGCTTTGTTGTTGCTTTCCCTTTCCTTGCTGTGAAAAGTCAGGATGGAGAAAATGAATTTCTCAGATTGGCATGCTCCTCCGGAAGGATTTCCGTCAACCTGGAAGCAAAAAAGGTGAAGAATAATTTTATTGCTATACTTCGTAAATTTTATTCACAGAATTGAGTAGAAAACACTTATACACGATAAATTATTGTTTGTTAATAAATAGAATTTTTCCAAATTTTTACGGTTACTTTTTTTCTTGTAGGGAACATACAAGTAGCACGACGCAAACAGACGAAATCCTGAGTGAGGATAAGGAAATTCAATCAACCGGTGCTAAGCATGTAGAGGTAATGTATTTGACATCGTTGGATTGGTATATTATATGCTAAACATAAGTTACAGATTACACATCGCACTGCGAGCGTCAACTTCCGAGTTGATAAATGTTGCATCGAATTTTAAAACAATTTTGGAGCTGAAAATTCAAATTTTGCAGGTACAAACAGAGGAAGAAGAAGAGCGACCGTTTTCACCCGAAGAATTTGAAAAATTTCCCCCTTCGCTCTTTGCCTTTTTTTCTCGAGTGACGGATTCTGTTTGTCAATACCTGGAGCAGAATTGTGACCCATTTGGAGCAGAAGTTTTTCAAGATATTGGAGAAAATGACTCCGTTGCAGACCGGATCGAGACTAAAAAAGAATATACTNTTCTGTTTGTCAATACCTGGAGCAGAATTGTGACCCATTTGGAGCAGAAGTTTTTCAAGATATTGGAGAAAATGACTCCGTTGCAGACCGGATCGAGACTAAAAAAGAATATACTCTGAGGAGTGATAAAGTCTCTAACGAGGTTAGATGGCTATACTCTAAAATTACTCTATCATAAAAGTTATGTAAGTTTCAATTTCAAATACCCTTTACAAAATAAAATACAATGCATTAATGTTCCAGTTCATCGGAAGTTGTTTAGCGTGGAGCAAAGCCGGAAGTCAAATAGCAATCGGTTACGCTTACCCTTGTCATGATGGATGGTGCACTCACAAAGCACCAGTTTCATCATGGAATATTCTCCGCACGCAAAATTTTCAAGAAAATGTTCCCACAGCAGAAGTTTTCTTACCAGGGTGTGTATGCTCCATGGAATATCATCCATTGGACTCTTCTATAATTGCAACTGGACTTTACACAGGAGAAGTTGCATTAGTAGATCTTTTCTCAATAGAAAAGGGTTCTGTCTCAGGATTTAATGTTAAAAACGAAGACAAGTTTGACGACTGGACAAACACTCATGACCCAACTACTTTTGTTACTGATTTTGGCTATGCATCGTACTCTTCAGGACATACCTTACCAGTGGTTGCTGTTAAGTGGATTAGGCTCACACAATCTCAATATGCTGAGATACTGTACAGTGGCAGGGGAAAGCCTAATGCGTCGGGCGATGCCACACTTTCAGGGCATTGTTGCTTACTTTCTGCTAGTAAAGATGGATATATAAGCTTGTGGTCGACTAATAATTCAAATAACCGACTTAAACTCGTAAAGCGATTTATTGTGTGGGCTGATAATTTACCAGATGAGGTAAAAATTGGAAATAGGAATGTCAATGGAATGAAAGAAGTGGGTGTGACAGGCCTGAGTTGCTGCAAAGATGACCCGTTTGCGTTTGTTTTTAGTACTTTTGGCAGCTATCTATTCCAAGGGAACTTGCTAAGCGAAGTTGAAGCATGTAAGGATAACGATAACAGTAACCATATGAAAGACTTTATATATGGGTGAATGCATGATATGATATGACAATGACAAGGGTACACGGGGCTGTATTTCAGATGAAGCCGAGTCCATTTTGCAAGACTCATTAGCAATCAACAAAGACACTCTGTTTTCACCGGCTCCAGTTCTGCTAGGTCAACAAGAAGGATATACGGTTGCTTTGGACTGTTCTCCTTTCCACAGGAATGTTTTTCTTTGTGCAACCAGTGACGGACGAGTATACCTGAAAAATCTGCTCCAAGTAATTAAATATAGAATACCCTGTATTCTTGTTTGAATACCTCGTCATCGAATATATACAACTTATAAGTAGAACATTTTTAAGGTAACAACATCGCTGAGGGAATTGGTGGGTCAGAGTTATGAAGATATGCAAAAAGTAGAGGATGGGAATGGTGGTATCACTGATGTGCATTGGTCAGGAAGACCCATGATGCTTGGAGTATCCTGTGGGAATATGCTTAAAATATTTGATTTACTGGTGGGAGATAGTCCAGTTGCAACTATTGGACATGAATCTCGCATAACAAAAATAGCCTTTAATAGAACCATGTAAGCATAAATATGATATTATGATATATAATGCGTCATTCTTCAAACTGGAAAGTTTCAAATCACATTTTATTGATTTTTCACAGAATTGGATCTATTGCAGTAACTGGAGAAAGTGGACAAATTGAGATATGGAAACTACCCTCAAGGTTGACAAGTCAAGATCCCCATGAAATTGAATTGTTCTTGGAAGCAACTAAAATCCATGCGGAGTAAACTGCGCTCTGCTGTTTTTGCGTTTGTTTAGGTTATGTTTTGTTTAATCAACGTCTTACTGATTGTGAATAATAAGTGTCTCGGCGTATGCACATATATGTGCTACTGTGCATGCAATGTGCGAAACCCGTTTTAAGAAATGAACGAGTAGAAAACTCCACATTAGTCCACCAAATGCGGTTTTTGCAGCCCAAACGCATTATATATAATCAGGTATATCGTTAATTGATGTCACAGATCGCAACTGTATTAATTTAACGATTTCCAATTCGAATTATAATAAATATTTGTATTTAATATGTAGTTCATTATCTTTCGCTGGCTGGCTGAGTAATTTGCGAGTTTCTTATATATATTATATTATTAAAATATATACGCATATAAATTAAAGATTCTTTTTGTAATTTTAGGTATTATCCACAAACATCTTTAGTGTGTGGTGAGTGTGGTAGTTTAGTGGAGCAATGTATAACCAAAACTATTAAACAACGACACATTTATTTCACTGCTCCTGCTGCTGTTGTACCAGCATAGCTGCGTTTGCAATTCGACGTTGATGCTGAAGCATTGGTATTCTATAGCAGCAGCGTTCCAGAATTTCCTTTCTTAAACTAAACGGAATATCCAATGATTGAACATCCGTTGGGTCTTGGATAAGCTTTTGTACAGCTTGAAGTGCACATTCGTGTAAAGAATATAGAGGAATAGTGATGACTACTCTACTTCTATAAGCTTGAATACGGCCATTTTGTAGTTGAAGATACTTTGGCTGGGTTCAAAAAAACAAAATATCTTTAGCTGCCATCTTGATAATTTTAAATTCTTCAATTCAATGCCATTTTCACGAAAAATGAAAAGTTACCTCTGGTACATTAAAAACTTCTTGAGAGCTCACTACAAGTTTATTATGAGTTTCTGCATCTCTGAATATCCATGGATGTTGCACGAAAGTCGTCACATCAAAGTACTCCTCGGGCTCTAAAGTCTGAAAGAAAACAATAATAAATACTTACAACCATTGTAGTCCTGAAAGTGACAATGAATACATACTTAGGTATGTTGTATGTTCACAAGCAGAAAATGAATATATTATCACTGGTGATTGTGTACCTTATATTTTACTCGAACACCCTCGTAATTGATCCATATAACATCGACACGACGTTTCGTCTTGTTTTCAAATCGTATGTATGCATGTTTACTACTATTTCGAGATCTTAGCAATCCCAGATTTGCATTGATATCGTCATTCATTATTACTGTCGTACTAAGAAGGGCTAGCTGCCAGTCGCAGAGTGGAAATATAATACAAAGGGAAACACAAACAGACCTTTCAGGATAAGGTGGATTTTTTGTTTAACGTTCAGCTTGTCATATTCTTTTCAGATATCTGCTCTGAGATTCGGGATGCTACACGATTTCCAAAAAACTCAAGAACAACCAACATTCAAGGAAAGCTTCAGTATGTGCAAGTTAATCCCTAAAACTCTTAAAACCTCCGTCCCTGTCCCTAGCAATAAATCTAGTCAATAATACAATGCAATCGATTGTTCTCGTGCTTCTTCCTTTGCCTTCGAAGACTGAAGAGCAATATTTACAGAAACGAAACCGAGAAAAAAAGGCTTGATTCTAAATGACATATTGTACCCCTATCATGTCCCCAATACATTTTGATCTTACTGAACACAGTATATGATCTTATAATTACATACTTAAATGTTAGTACGTTACATTTTATTTATCTTTCAGATTTATCTGGGTCCCAACCTAAGTTCCAACATCGTACTAAAAAAACTTGCTAACTCTGACTTTTATACATATTGTTCCGTAATAGCATCTGTTCTTGTCAACTCACATCACATCGCACCAAACAACCACAACTCACTCATTCATGCACTATTCATAAGCACACGCACACGTCTCTATTTCCCTAAAGTACAAACTAGTATGGCACGAACGATCATATATCGTAAAAGCTGCAATAAATGTAAATAAACATCAACACATTTCATTGTCAGTTGGGACGTTGCACTGGTGGTCTCCTCTCCTCCATATCCAATCAGGTTCACCTTTTTAAAGGCTGCTTTAGCTTTGTTGATGGTGGCATTTGTGGCATGGAATCCCAAAAGAAGGTAATACGGTTGAATATGTATGTCTGTACGGTGAATGTGTGTATGCAAAGGATGTAGAGGCCTGTACTATGTTTGCAGACGGAGGAAACGAACGACGCGGATGAATACGCTTTCAGTGGCTGAGCTGGCTGAGACTGGAAGATGCTGAAGTTAAACCAGTACTATATGCGTTGCAACACAAGTCATTCCCAAGCACAGACCGCGTCGTGTACAAGACAAGTAAGCAACAGATAAGATAGAAAATGCACGGGTAGGAATTACCTTGTACAAAAAAGACTAACGACAAGTCTAAGTCGCGGTAAAAAGACCACACTGTGTTTTCACGTTGAGACCAGAAGGAAAATATTTGACGACAATCGACATGAATGGTTTTGCCGTTAATTATGTGATTCGTTAAACTTACTTAGCTGTTATCAATGCAGAATATCAGCTCTCTCAAATGTTTTGAGGTGCACTAAAAAATTCGATTTTGAATTGAATTAAATTCCTTAAGAAACTTAAACTTTATTCTCATTGTCATTGTCATAAGCAAAGGTGAATTGAATATTTATCAATACTATCTGACCTCGATCACCTACAACCTGACTTATTTTTGATTTGTTTGTGACCGTCAAGGTGTCAATTGTTAAGATAAGAGGTAAACGTTATTTAAGTTGAACACATGAGTGTTTCAAAATTTAATTGCAAATGACTTAACTGTTAACGGATTAAGAAGAAATGGATTCCGAGGAAGAATATATTTTACCAACTGTGACGTAAGTCTGAAGTTCGAACAATTATTTTGACTTTGAAAAGGTTTTGCTATTGGTGTCTCTATTTTTTGATTAAACTAATGATGAATGATATACAATACTAATACTGACATTGACATTTAACTTCATCCTCATTAGGGAGAAGCAGAAACGCAGCAATAAGAAAAAGAAAAATTCGAAAAAAACCAAGAAAGAGGAAAGTGATTCTGAAGAACAAGAAATTCGCCTTATCGAACCGATCATGTCCACTCCAAAAAAGAAAAAGAGAGGAAAGAGCTCATCGCCTTCTCCGACTAAAACTGAACCAGATCCTAGCCCTATTGCAGCCGTGAAGTTACCATCAAAAGCTAAAAAACAGACGGCGAATATAAAAAAACAGCCAAGTAGTACCAAAAAACAATCAAATAATACAGATCCAATTCTGGAGGATGGCATGAACATTATCATGGCAATGTCAGCAGATGATATGGAAGAACTCCTAAGCCGTATTGACACTCAGTGTCCTGTTGATGATATAAAGCGCCTTCCTAATAGAGAAGAATTAATTGATTGGGAGAAAGTTTCTTTTTCTTGTTATGGTCCACGCCAATGTCAAACTGCGTGGTTATACATCCGTAATAAAGCTCGAAAACATAGAATTATGCATGAAATAGTTGAAGAAATGATGGTCAACTTTAAAGGGGATTATCATAAGTTTAAAAAGAAAATGATCGAGTCTGCGCCTGACTTTCCTCAAAAGCCCTACGCAATTGGAGCATTCCAACTGTTTTGCAAAGAAAGATGGGATAAGTACAAAGCGGTGCAGGAAAAGATGAATGCTAAAGTGGAAAACTTTTTAAATGTATGTGCTGACATATAAATACACCCACTCACGTACAGTTTAATCCTGTATCATTATTAATTATTATATTTTGTACTTTGAAATCCTGGTTCATAGTTTCAGACCAAATGCTATGAAAAATGGGGAGTACTAAATGGCGACATCAAGGAAGATTACGATGTAAAGGCTAAAGTTATAGCAGCTGAGTACAAACGAAAGGTTAAAGAATATTTTGCCAAGTTTCCAGGATTCCCAGGACCAAGACCAAAACTCAATAAAGAGGGAAAGTCGGAAAAGGAACTAACGTTAACTAAAGCAATGAAGAAGCAGGCCCTGAAACTTTCGCAGGATCTGTACCATGATTCGCCCCAGACTCCGCTGAATCCACAAAAGGTACAAGCGTTTATATTTAGCCATTTATATAATCAAACAAGGAGTTGAGTGGAAACTTCAGAAACTTGCAATGAAGACGGATAAGAAGTTGAATTGGAATTATGGATATTTTGTTTTTATTTAGTTGTTCATTAACTCCAAACTAAATCGTCTTGATCCTCCGCCCACAGAAGATGAGTTAGGAGATTTAAAACTTCACTACCTGGAGAAATGGAAAAAGCTGTCAAATGGAAAGAAATTAAAATGGATAGAAAATTGTATCCGAAAATGTGAAACATACATGGAGGAAATCAGAGAGTACAAGAAATCTCGGCCCATGTATTTCCTTCCCAAGGAACTTCGAATGTCATCGTTGATTAACAAGGAAGAGTTCAGCATTTGGTCGGATGCTCATGGGAAACCTCCAAAGCCTAAGAATAGCATATTTGAAGTGTTTTTAGATGAATTCAGTAAGTCTGAAAGTGAACTTGAATCTGAAGAAGAGATTCGTAAAGCCGCCCAGGCCAAATGGGATGATTTAGACTGGTATCACAAGGAAATGTACAAAATGCAGTTTAAAATGCAACAAATGACCTTTAAAAGGGACATTGAAATGTACTTTGGTCAATTACCTGAAATTATCAAGCCAGTCGCCCTCGGCGAAATTCCCAAAAAATTTCACAAAGCTCTATTGGACGACGTCGATAAAGATCCGTTAATATTAATTGATGAAGCACCAAAACCGATACAGGGCTCTAGTGGCGAAGGTTAGCGTCGCCATTGTATTATTGTTAGCTTTTTAAAAATTATTTTATCCAGTTCGTTTTACTTTGAATATTAAAAATAGGTAAGCCGGATAAAAAAAGGAAGGGAGTAACGGACGATGAAGAAACTGCCGATGGCGAAAGTCAAGAGGATGGAAATGAGGGCTCTCCAAAGAAGAAGAAGAAGAAAAAGAAGAAGAAAAGTGATGACGATACACTTCCGTTGTATATGGTAGAACTTACTGATGAGCACAAAACAATGATACAGGAGAAAATTCAAGAAGAAAAGGAAGTAACAATGAATGCTGCTGTGGCTCGTGGAAAGAAATATAATATGAAAATTAAAACTACTTTAGCATCAAACGATGTGGAAAGCATTGGTGAAGCCATTGTTGAAAAGTGCCTAAAAAAACCGAACCCCTCATCTTATCCTCCTGGAACAAGTATAACGCCCCGTAAGAAAAAGAAGTGATTGTAATTGTAATTCAATTCAAAAATCATTTAAGTGTCTTTTGCGAACATGTTTCTAATTTAAATGTTAACGAAGTTGGGAGTTTTCTTGTTTACTCTACGCCCATCAAGTAGTACAAGTCCCAATGCTATTTATGCAATGCAATGCAGTTTAAAAAAAAAGTCTGGCTACTTTGAGAATCATTTATGGCAATTGTAATTTTCTACGAATGTGATTATTATGAAACGAATCTGAAGTTTGTTTTGACATGTAGAGATCAGTGAGCTGAGCTGAACGTGTAATGTGATCAAAAGCTCAAATCAAGAGGCACTTGCACTAAATCAGCCTTAAGAGACAGAAATATTTTGGATGATACAATTTAGTTTTAAGCAAAATTAAGTTACCTGAACTTGACAGAATAATAATTAGTTTTAGAGCTTACTTGACACCCGTTTATAATCTTGTATTCTGCAAGTTATTACTATTGTAAATTTAAAACGAAAGACAATTATATAGCATTAAAATTAATATTTATGTATTTTACATACTCTAAATGCCAAACAATAAATTCTATTTTTTATTTAAATAGAAATATGCGATTTTGATAATCATGGTGTTATGAATATGAAGTTCCATAAAGATACTCGGAGTGGCTATTCTTTTAAGTTTACTGTGCAGTACTGCTATGTATGCACCTATTTCCAAATTCTTAATAAGCTGTGATGGTGAGATCGTTCTCACACTTACCCTTAATAATAGCTTATTAAGAATTTGAAGCATAGTTTTGTTCTTTGAATTACACAGTTAGGTTACTAATTGCTCTCTGTAATCTTAGGAATTTTAAATGAGGCTATCCGAGGTATCTTTGATGGATTACAAAGTGTTGGTCGCTCTTTTTCTGTACACTACTTTTATGCCAAATATGTGGCACGAAGTAAGACGTGGGTTGCGCTCTACTCAGAAATTGGTGTTATTCCAACGGCCATAAAAATTATAGAAAAATTTAATCACCTTACTAAACATCAAAAGGTAATCCATAATAAATGCCTATATCATAATTCATTGAACTTCGAACATCTGCTGGAAAAAGCTTAGGTATTAATACATCTTTATTGCTGTTTACCAGCAAATATTTATTGACGAGTCTTTCAAGTTCTTCAGCAACAAATATTACGGAAAAAAACTTTTCACTGAGGATGACTTATTTGCTCCAAACTTTACGTATTTTCCAGAAGAACCCAAACCACCTCCTAAGTATATTCGCTAAAATGCGTTATCATATTTTTCAAGATATGCAGTAATAATAATAAAAAAAATAAAAAATTGGTTGGGTTGTGTTGTGTTCGTAGGAATGCTGTAGCTCTTTATAAAAACACATTAAAAGCAAAGAAATGTAGTGATCGAACTCTGAAAATTGTGCCCTGGGAGGAGCTAGATGAGAAGACACAAATGTATTATATGAAAAAATTGTACCAGATGACCCGAGACTACATAAAAGATTATGAGGCATTCGTGAAGGTAAGCAATATTGCGCGCATTTAATTCTGTCTCGCATTATAGCGTGTTCGTGCATTTAGAAGGTCTGTTTTAATCTTTGTTACGTATTCACAGAAAATGACTCCAAATGACATGCTCGAGTATTTTACTCAAAGGTGCGATGACCTGGAAAATTCGAGTAAGAAATGGTTCTGTACTAATCGAGCTGTTCGCATTGCAAGTACGGATTTTATCTACCCCTTCCCGAGCGCAACATTCAGTGCAGAATATTCAGATGACGGACAAGAAGCTTGTCCACAGATATTTGATACACATAGATCTAGTAAAAAGCGACAGTCGCACAGTTTAATGAACAAAAATAATCCGTTCAGTGAGCTAGTTTCCAAACCGCATCCAAGAAAACAAAGCAGTTTGGTACAAAAACTCTGTTCAAACTGGAAAAACCGAGTGGACAGTGATCTTCCATCCAGTTCTTCAGATGACGAAAATTTTAGTCTTTTCAAGCGTAATCCGCAGCAAAAAACCCAAAGAGCATTTCGAAAAAAGTTGAAGAAGCTTGAAACGTTCTATTACCCATTGGAGGATTTGTATGATACACCTATGACTAGTACCTCTAGATTGCCAAGAACCACCCAAGAAGTAATGTTACGGGCAGAGAAGTTGCTTCTGGATCGTACTAAAATGGCTACTGAAGAAAGGCTAAAGTACATAAACTACCAAAAACAAAAGGGAACAAAAGCAGTGACTAAAAACACTAACCCTGCAAGGGCAAAGACAAAAGTACAAATAAAATCGCCAAGAAGTAAACGCAAAATTCCGCCAATTAGGAAAAATACTTCCATAGCGCCTAAAGCAGTAGTATGCAAACATCAAGTAATGGAACGCTCTATAGCGGACGTTAGTAGTGAGGAGATACTTGGTGAAGACGAAGTAGAGCTATCCTCTCCATTGAAGAAATCTGAGAAACCAAAGCGTAGTCAGCCAACTCTTGGCTTAGTGTCTTCATACTCTGGAAATAATGCCAGCCAAATCCCTCCTGCAATTTCGCCAAAAAAATCTGATAATGACAAGTCCAGCAGACGTAAGGGAGAGGTTACTAATACTAATGACGCCCTGGTCATAACAGAGCGCAGCAGTCCAGCTAGTGATGTTGCAGACGTTGATTTGTTGAGTGCAGCTTTACATTTTGCTGATCCGAACCAACTAGAATGTGAGAAGTCCTTGATGCTTCGTGAGATCGCTCTAGGGGAAGTCGAATTGATTGACGCTGGTGATGTTGTGTCATTGGAAGATGTATACTCTGCAATGCAGGGTCCTTAGGAGTCAAATCTTAGAATAAGTTGCTGTATATATGCATAAATTAATTAGGGTATTTTAAGCGCAATATTGATGCCGATTTACAACTCTCATCTAAGGATGTATGTTTTAAAATCCGCAAAAAACTCGATATTTTAGCTTAAATGTAATAAACCTTAACTCAATCCGTATTGACAATTGACATGCGTTATACTGGCATATTTAAAAAAATACATTTCTGTTATTTTGAGTGAAAATAAAGACTGGCTTTTCTAATAGTTTATTTTTGAATCCGCTCATTTCCTTACAAGATTTTATTTGTTTGTGTGATAGTGATTCTTATTTCTAAGCATACATTATCTTTTAAGTATATTATTAAAGTAAATATAGAGAACGTAAATAAGTTTTATATATTTTTTACTTCGAATAATGCTGCAAACGTCATGCTTTCGTGTCAAGAATTTCAGTTCGACGTACAACAGCTCAACATGTGTACCTCATTTCAGTTTGTAAGCAATTTTAGCAATTATGAGTAAATACGAATACGATGCAACAAATATATGAAGACATTGTATGACAGTATGACATCAACAAATTGTCATTCTTTTACATCTTATTATATTTCTGCCTTCTTCTGTAACGCCAAGTTGGAAAAAAACATTAAAATACTACATTACTGAAACAAACATGCGTTTAAAAGACAGACCAGACCTTGATTGGATATTAAGATTTAATATTTGTATTATAATAATATTGATGTAAGATAAAAGTTTTCCTCTCAATCATAACAAGATCAACAGGCAAAGATTTACAATGAACTAGATCAATCATCGTCAGGATTGGACAAAAGGAAGTTAGCAGCGAGTGTCTCATTCTTCTCACATGCGAAGTAAGCTTGAACCACTAGATGTTCCGGGAAACCCAAGGACTTCAACTATATATACATTTTAAACATGTACATGTATGAGCTTATTTTTCAACTTTTAATTCCTACTAGATATGCATAGCACGCATGGAATAATTTAAAGACCTAAGTTCGTATGAAGAGACATTGTTTTGAGGTTACTTACTCTTTCGATAGCTTCTTTATCTTGTGCAGATATCTGGATTTGAAACCCTGGACCTCCTTCTCTTGCTGAACCACTTCCTACTGATGAACCAGAAGATGTTTGTGAGGCGCCTTCCTCGTTTATTAAACGGACAAATTCCTCCTATGATGCACAAAACAATTTTTTATTAAAGATCTTCCGAATTTATAATTTAAAACAGTTCACAGTTCATTAAGTTCATTTAGATTTATACAAGCATGTATTGTGACGCAAAAGAAAGTAAGAAAAAATTAAAATATTACTTGGTTCTCGGATATAACTTGTAGAAGGGCTGGATTAGTTTGACCTATTTGCTGTAATACGGCATTTAAGTATTGTGGATCTTCTCGTACAATCTGGCGCATTTGTTCGAACTGGGGCTGAGAACGTAAAAAACCTAGAGGATCGTCTGCACGACGTTCAGCACCTCCACCTCCACCACCAACAGGAGCCGGATTTGCACTTTCTTCTTCCTATAATATAAATTGTTCAATAACGACTCACTAAATTTACTTAATTCTGCATGTATTTCATAAACTTTCTAAAGAAAACAAGCCCATGAATACTGTAGAAGGCATTACTTAAAATAATTACTGAAGTTACCTGAACAAAATCTGCAGGAATACCATTAATTAGGTATTCGACAGCTCTGTCAGGATTATTGAAAGATGCCCTCAGTGCCTTTTCAACTTCAGCCTTTTCATAGCCCATAGCCATTATGGACTGCACTGTTTTATCAAACTCAGATCCAATCAGCAGAATGGACTCTGGGGTAGAAGTACTAGAAAAAATGAAAATGATTTTGTCAGAAATTAGTCATGATGCATTAATTTTCATTAATTATACTTGCTCTAAATTTATTTCAGTATAAAAATTATTATAATTATTTAGAAATCACAGACCTTGCACCTCCGCTTGCTGGGGTTGCAGCAGGAGGAGTAGTTTCAGTTTTCGGTTCAGTGGTAGCTGCTGGAGTTTCAGTTGCAACAGGAGGTGCTGCTGCTGGAGGTGGAGCGGAAGCAACTTTAGGTTTTGATACCATTACAACCACAAACTTAGTCTCCTCAATGGAGTACTCGGAAAGTAGGGCGTCATCTGTCAGTATTTTCCCAGCGTAAATCAGCTTCTGACCAGCTGCAGGGTAGTCTGATCCTTTTAAGGCCTCTATTTTCTCCTTAAGAGTTTTCACCTATTTCATGTTGTAAATACAAAAAATATTACTGAAACCTACATGTCCGTATTCTATAACTGATAACACTATCAGCTTTTTTTCAATAAATAGTTTCACATATAATAACATTCAACATTATTAACATTGTATACCGTTTGATCGTCGGTGATTTCGACTTCAAAGGTCTGTTGTTGCAAGTTCTTTAAAGTCACCTTCATTTTGGCTGCAATCAAGATTTGAACTACCAAAAGCTAATTTAATTTTCAAGTAAACAACCAGCTCTATCTAAAGATGTGGAAGACAGTCACAAATGTTTCTTCTAAAACAGAAATAAAAACAAATGTTAGTATGTCGTAATTAGTTAAAATGTAACCTAAAACCAACAAAATGTAAATGGAATTGGCGCTGTTTTAGGATCACAAACCAATTTGTGAATAATGACGAACAATGACAATAGCTGAGACCCACCTGTCAAACTGTCAACGATGGCCTAACTTTTTATTTACATTCGTTGAGTACTGTAAATATGTTAACGCAGGCAGAACATACAAATGAAAAACCTCAGTTCTCCTTTCAACGTTTAGCGATAATTATAAATCTGTTAATAAATTATGAGATATCGTTTGTGGCTAACTCCGAAGTCAGTCGTCTTTCAATCAGAACTGATAAAAGTGAACTTTTTTACTGTCACGGAACCAGGCATGAAAACCCAGCAATTCTCCTAATTGTAACCATTCAATTCCTGTATTGCTTTAAACTGTCTGTAAGATACTCCTAGCAACTTATCGCAATTAGTATGTGATTAACGCAGATGATATTATATCGTTCGACAAGATAATTTTTAAAAACTGTATACTTTTGTGTGACTAAACTTTATCGGCAGATGATGATTGGGATTTTTTGGAAGTATTTTTTTATTTCCGTGGCAAAAGTCAACCGAGGCAGAAGCACTCAATGGGGAGATGTACACAACTCATGAAAGATGACTCTGGCAGTTGCATTCATTCCTCTGTGACAAAGCAACACAGACAGACCCCGATCCCCCTCGCTCCGGTCAGGCTCAAAGTTGAGAAAAACTCACTTCACACTTTTCTCATCATCGGCTCAATTCAAAGATTGCGTCTACAAATTTATGATGTGGGGAAAACACCGATGCCCTCTAAGCATCTAATTACCTTTGGAAAGGCCAATAATCTGTTCTTTTCCATGTGGCTGTACCATCTTGGTTGAGTTTTGCACTTACACCTATGCTCAACCTTTAACAATTCTGCTTGTGTTTACTATGCTGTGAATGAATCAGAAATCAGACTATAGGTGGTCTTATAACTAAAATCCACGATTTGAAATGTCATCAGGTTCAGGTTACATGTATCAGGATGCATATGATTAGATCTCATCTCTATTATTAACTATCGGTAATCTTGATTGCAGTTGCTATCATACAGCATTACCCCAAACGAGACGACAGAATCTGTGAATGTGAATATGCTGAATAATTATTGCACAAATGTAAATTACCAATTACCAACGTTTTCACCTTCTATCGCATGCAACTTTACAGTGTTGGGAATTACTGATTGTGAGGTTCCAATTGCAGTCATTCATTACTATACTTAAGTATGCATTCATGCAAAACCATGTTTGTGCTAGCATTCACATTTGATATAGCTTAGCATTTCACAAAAAGATCACTGGTCATGAGAAATCATAAAATGCAATTATTTTATTTTTTTCAATATTTTTTAAGAACGGACTTTATTACTCTAGCAAGGTTAACGTCTCGCAAACAATGGAATAAAAACATTCTGACATAAGAAAGACTGGACGTTTGGAGTCAATCTTATCTCATTTAATTGTAATTTGAACGATTGTTGCTCGACTCTCCCTTACTTGGCCTTTCCGGGAAGGATGATACCGTCATACTGAAATAAAAAATAACAATATTGTATTAACTTTGAACATTTTGGAACAGTCATAAAATTGTAAATATCCTTCAAAAGAAAATTACAAATTGATGCAAATGTTGTTAGCTTTTGTACCACGCTGCCATGATTTTTGAATAGCATGAGTTGCAAAACTAACGTTAATTTTGCACATTTATTTTTTAAGAACAGTAAAGTTACATTTACTGTAACTGAACTGGATGTCAATGTGCCTTTATTTTACTAGCTAGCAAAATCAATTGAAAGGAATTAAGTAATCCCAATCCAAATTAAGACTTGACTGCGCACGCGCAGAAGCAATCCTACTCATCCTAGCCTAGCCCTTAGCATTCATCAAGGTGTGAAGGACAGCAAAAAAGAGGCGCTTTTTCCTTCCTACCTACCTTGACTTTCATTACATGATAAACTAATATTTTGAAAGATAAAGTGTGAAAGTAATGTACAATTAAACACTTCATGAAGAGCTTACATCAAATATCAAATCGACGTCGTGAAATATACCTTCAATCCCTTTTCTAAAATTTCGTCAGCTTTGGCACCTCGAACAGTGCAATGAACGGCGATCTTTTCATTTCTTCGGATACCAAAGGAACGCACAGTGTATCTGGCCTTACTGAAAACAGGCTGCTGACCGGTGAGTTGTTCCAACACCTATAGTCACAAACAAACACAGTTACTACAAACCATCCAGCAAGGTCCAAACAACATAACCGCTTTGGGTAATTTTATTCGAACTTGGTTACAATAACAATTTTAAACACTTGGTAAGGTAATTATAGGTAGAAAACGTCGTCCATGGATACTCCAATAGGTGGAGTACCGAGGACACTAGCGGCGTTGCCTAACCTAACCTAACCAAACTGTTGACTGTACTGTGTACTGTTGACTGTCAAGAAACCTAACACTTCTCTCTTATCTAACTTACTCCACCACTATTTTACATCCTCAAAATTGTCAATTGTCTATCATCTATTGTCAGCGAGCACTATGCAATATTAACTATTGAGCTTGCATCACTCGGGCTACAGCAAGAGAATAGCGAAGTTGAAGTAAACGCTATACTTCAAACTTAATACAACGTAGAACATAAACTATGAAGAACCTTTATCATTATCACACACTAGGCAAGACTATTGATGACCAGAATATAACGAATACACTCACCTTTGCTGCACGGGTAAGTCTGTCACCAGATTCTCCGACGCAAATATTCAAACACAATTTACGGATCCTAACCTCCCTCATTGCATTTTTCGATTTATCCTTTTTGTCCATCTTCTTGGGAGCTGGGGCAGCAGGCTTGGCCTTGATGGGCTATATAACACAAATATAATCATTTTCATTTTGAACATGAAATCAAGATTTGAAATTTATTCTCCTTGTTAAAACATTCCACTTTGTCAACATTGAGCACGTTCCAATGTTTTCGGTACTATTCGACCGCATTTAGCACAATTATTTTAATTTCGACGATTTCAAAATAACAAAGAATGAAGTACCATAGTGTCACCGACTTACCGCCATTTTTGATGATAAGTTAAATTCCGGATTAAATTTGCAAAATTTCAAAGAAATCCAACTGGGATTTTCCACATACAAAAGGATGGGAATAACACAAACTTATGCTGCAGTGCAGCCGACAATCAATGCACATAGTCCTCACGTTGAACACTTGAGTATCTCCGCTTTCACATCTCTACCCTGATCATAGCTCATAGCGCAATATTTAACTTTCGGGGTGAAGTGATACGAAAACAAATTCATGTGCACTTGGTTGTTGTGGTGTGTGATTGTTCCATGTACTCATGCAATGCAGGTGGCATTTTAGTGGTGGAGGAATGTCGTTTGGTGTGCTTCGATAAGATAAGCTAAGCTGCAGTCACACTGAAGTGCTTAAATGTAATTCCATCTCCATCCGGATTTCAATGATTTCATTCAGAGTATTAAAAAGTTGGTTTTGATATAATTTTTTTTGGATTCTTAATTAACTTGATTACGTTATTTGCAAACGTAAAATTATTCTTCCAGCTCATAAAATGATGTTTACAATGACAATGACACGATTGACACGTACAATCGATAATTTAATTATTAGATTAATGGATGCAATATGCAGATATGCTAAAATTGTTTCAATCGCGAAATGTAACTAAATTTAAAAAACGAGGGTATATATATGAGGATTAGTATTAACACTTACATAAACTTACATTTAAAAATAATCTCTTCTGGAATAATTCTTCTTAAATTCTGGGACTAATTATATGAAATTCATATTATGAATATGATCTAGTATTAATAGACTAAGTATTAAATTCCATCCGAATACGGAACAAGGGAGGGATGTCACTCAACTCTAGTAGATTGGATCAAAATGCAAATCGGTTTTTGTGCTGATAACATTACCTAATTTTTATTGCGATATAAGCTGCGACTGCGAGCAACGAAAATTACTGTCTGCAGCCTGCACTGTTTTAGGCAACATGGTTCTGAAATCTGATCTATGATTTTGATTTACATGATCATACTAATTGTACTAACGTTAATGAAGGGGAATCCCCTACCGCCCGCCCGCTTTGACTCACATATAAAAACCTAACCTAACCATTCATAAAATATACCAAGAGGGCGGGCGTTATTTCATTAATGTAAGTACAATTAGTGTTAAATACTATCCCCACCTCAAACGAGCCCGATGACTCTCTCTCTCATAGAACATAGAAGTAGAAAAAGGAGAAAATTAGCAGTTTTCCAATTTCGTGAATTTAGTAAATCATACATTGTGTTGTGTGTAATTTAAAATTTAAACCCGTTTACAAGTTTCCGTTATATATTTACTCAGCGAAATTCAGAAATAAAGATATTTACAATACAATATTGTAAACTGACTACAACATCATCTTCGTACCATCTACAAAATATTTGATCTATGAAGATCCTAATGGTGGTATTTATCCGTTCATTTAAAGTTATTATGGGTCATCTGCATTATCTGGAGGGATTCCTAATTCTTCGTCCGTCCATTTCTCAATATCCGGATAAGGATAATGACCCTAACATAAAAACAATACAAATTCATTTAAATCTACGTCGCTAACATTATTCCCATAATTTAAAACAGTTGTGATATGTGCTGTGAACTCATTTCTGCAATTATAACTTACAATTATATGGTGGTAATCAGTGAGTACATGCCAAAATATCCACCACCACATAAATGCTCCTGCACATTCTGCCCAAATTTCATACTTTCTGGCTGCTGGAGTAAAATTACGATAAGCCCACCTATATTACAAACAAAAATTCATAACTTGCAAAAACTTTTCTACGTACAAAACATGTTTCTTTAAAAGTTAATTAATTCATATTAATTAAAATATTCAACTCGTCAACTAAATTTCTTACGCTTGTCTGGCAGCAGTAGTGCTTATAAGTCTGCTTTGCTGAACTCCAACTTTCTTAAGAGCCCCTGATGACCTCAAGGCCACAGGAATAATCCTTGAAATTATCATTTTATTCTGTATTTACTGAATAAAATCTTATCTGCAGAAAACTCTCACCTCACCAGTTCACCACATATTTAGGGTTCTGCAGTCAGATTGTTTTGGTACAATTGTTTTGAACATGAATACACACTATGTACCAAACTGCTACAACCAAAGATGTCTTCAAGTTGGCCGGGATGTTTATGCAGAGTGGAATCAGCTGAGGGTTTTCCTCGAGAGTAGAAAGGAAGGAAAGTGGGGTATGTATCTTTCTTTTCCGTCTAGCCCATGTACTCACATGTACTCAAGTGCTTTAACGAGTGAGAATAAATCCAAGCAACAAAATTACGGTATGCACTCTTTCCAGACGGATTCCAGAACATTCATTACTAATTTTGTACATCCGCTTCCCGAACATATTAGTCTACTTTGGTGATTCGATTGCAATGGGTTCCCTTGAATTCCAGTTTAAATTAAAAAGAATTTAAAAAGTGTATTGTGGATCGGGGAGTGATTGAAATCTGTAAAGTTTTGTCACCGGAGGATGCATAGACATATCAACGAATTATATATAAATATATATAACTTCCTTCAGAGATTTATAACGAACCTTGAAAAAGATTTTAACTGTTAGCGAACAACATGGCAGAGGAAGAACCTTTACTGTTCTGCTACAACAAAGGTTGCAGTCAAAAATTTAAAGTTTCCGAAAATACAGAAACTTCATGTAGATTTCACCCAGGGGATCATTTCTTCCACGATGCATACAAAGGCTGGACTTGTTGCAATAGGAAAACTGTAGATTTCACTGAATTTTTAAATATGAAGGGTTGTGCTGTTTCTTACCATTCTAATGAGAAGCCACCAGAGGTTGAGAAGAAAAAGGAAATTATTGAGGATATTCTAGAAGTAACACCAGCCCAACCAATTTATCAACCCAAAGAACGACCTTCTACGACTGAGCCGATGGTAAATTATTTTACACAGAAAGAAATTCTTGTCTATAGGTTGGGTTGAAAAATAGTTCTTAATACATTCTCTTATCAAATTCAAATACATAGGTAACACTTATTAAGGAGCTTAGCGATTCCCTTAAAAAACTGACATTTTCTGGAGCACAATTGAGTAATGGAGTTGAACAAGATGAGAACGCACAGATAGTCCCAGGCGTCACCCAATGTGTAAATACAGGATGCTCAGTGGTAATGGTCAAGATTGTTTTCGTTTCCAAATTCATTACTCAAAAAAAAATTCTAATTAATTACATTCGTTTTATTCTGTAGACATATCAAGGCTCTGACACTGATTTAGAAGTGTGCAATTATCATCCTGGGAATCCTATTTTTCATGAAGGATTAAAGTTCTGGTCATGTTGTCAGAAGCGCACTACTGAATTCGAAGTGTTTATGGCACAAAAGGGTTGTACTACAGGAATTCATTTGTGGGTCAAGCCAAAAGAGGATAGACATGACCAGGAAGGAGCAAAAGTAATCAAATGTCGTGAAGATTGGCATCAAACGGGCTCGCATGTAATTGTCGTAATTTACGCGAAAAACTTTGATCCTGCTCGGTCGGAAGTGAAAGTTAACGGAGTGACGCTTAGTATAGAACTTTGTTTCCCCGAGGAGGAAGGTTTCTACCGTGAGGAATGGGTATTGGCTGGGGTTAGTTTATTTATTAAGCTTTCCTAAAATATTGTAACACATCCATGATTAAAAGTGTAAATAATTATGTTTTCATTCCATCTTTAGATAATCACTCCGGACGAATGTTCGGTTCTGATGACCCCCATGAAAGTAGAAATTAAGTTGAAAAAGGCAGAACCAGTTAGTTGGAAAAATGTAGCGCTTCCCCAGCAAAAAATACAAACGGTGCAAGAAAATATGAGTAACGAATTTTCTGTTGGTGTGGATCCTCTAGATTTATCTGACTTATATTAATAACTGTGTTTAAAATCAAAATTTTTAGAGAATAATGTGTCAACAGCACAACATTCGGTTTCTTTGTAATTTACTTTCATGGCTTACTTTTATACTTACGCGAAATAAATGCATTTCATGCAATCATTTGTGCGATTCATTCAACGTTGTAACTCTGTAATTCAATTCATTGTTCAAAATAAACCATTTTATTTCGAGCTTGTTTATATTTAAAATACAATTTAGGTACTTCTTGCAATTTTTATCTGTTTCCCTTGAAAATGTACACCTGGGTACTATAGTACATATATTGTAATTTTACGAGTTTTCTTTGAAAACTGTATCTATCTTGCAGTCATCCCAGTCCTAACATCTTGCCTTGCTTTATTCATTCTCGAGGCAAGCAAAATTACACCATAGTTAAGTAGCGGGTCACAAACTTTTCCCAAATACTTTCACCAGAAATCATTGTTGATGAGAGAAGTTTTTCTATATTATATATCTCCGTCAGGGAAAGGTGGCGAGGCAAACTTTATCACTTTTGTAAAGATTTCGGCTACTCCCACTCACCACAGAGTTCATTACACATTCACCAGTGGGCTCCAATCAATGTGACTTCCACTCCATGTAGATTCTCTTCTCTACAAGAGAAAGTGCTCTTCTTCTTGTCATTCCCATATTTCCTATTTATCGTATCAGGTAAACAACCCTAAGAGTTGCAGTACTCGTGCCTGTTTTTACGATTAGTCACTCCATGATAATATCCTCGAAACGAAATGTGATTGTCTTGTTCTACCAACTTTTTAGCCTTTCATGGAGTTCGGGTTCGGAACGAGAGGAAAAAAGTTTCATGAAAACATGGCATCGTTCCATTGTCTGCTAAAAATAGCACTGATACTCCCGTAAATGCTCACAAGCAAAAAAGAAGCACCCTATGCAGAAGTAACCGAGTGCGGGCATTAATCAGATGAAAATGAAACACATAGATTAGGCTTTCTCCTCTTACCTCCTTCTCCTACCATCCAACCAAACTTATGCTTGAATAGTACTGTATTTACATGATAATAGTAGTATATGTACTTACCTACGGGAGGAAACTTTTTCTTTTGAATTTTCCATGATCCGCATCTATTCAAAGTTTTTGTTTGAATTGTCTCCTCTCTTTTCGTTATCTAATCAATACATTAATAGTGCCCTCCAGTAATTCTAGATTCGTGTCGGGATTTGCACAATGCAAAATGTTGAAGTCATCTGTATAAGCGGATAAAACATCTATACCTACGCTTGATACTCCTGAGATTTGTTGGGCATTCGGGATAATACCAATTATGACTGAGTGAGAACCTGAGAAGTGAGAAAAACTTGCCTAATTTTATACCTTCCTTTTGTAACATCTTTGTTCAAATCCAACCTATCTTTTCACTTCCATTCAGACTAATTCCTATAATCAGTCTTTTAAAAGATATCAATTAAACTGTATTTATACTTTGTTTCTGCACGGGAAATTTCAATACGATTTTATATACGTACATTTTTGTCGACATCTGCCGATTTGATAGGTATAAAAAATCTGCCCCACCTCAATTTCTTTACAAAGTATATTTAGTGTTTCCACTCCTAAAATTAAAAGTTTACGAATGCATACAAGCCCTGGAAAAATTTCTCCAAAATACTTTTATAAATATCAATACACATATACGATACACAAGTTTTCAACAACCACGTTGACTGAGTAAAGTATAGTGACAGAAAAAGTAGGATATTGATGCTTTACCGTGCCTCAGATGGCTTTTATTACTTCACACGTGCGAACACTAAATCTTTTTAAGGGAATTGGCAATAAAACATACACACGGTGCTGGTGTCAGGATGAGGATTGAGGATGCAAGTTTTAGGACGGACGTAGCCCAGCCAAAAGTTTTCTTCCCGTGTTGAGCATTAAAGTATATCTGGCTATCGTACACAACAGGTACATTCCATACACTAATACGGTTTGTAAACTGCCGTATAAATTTATCCAGTCAAAAGAGCAGGCAATGCATCAATTTATTAATTTATTTCTCGCTATAGAGCCAGTCTCTAGAGATAAAATAGAAAATATATGGCACAACAGCTCCGTAATTGCATTTCCCAAAAAATCTCCCAATTTATGAATACCTCCCGAACACAGCGACAAGGTTTATCTTAGTATATGCATTTTTTGAGATTGCAAACCATGTTCTGAAAAACGGACTGAATGGAATTCGGAATAAAGGATTTTCGCAACTTCATTGAAACAGCAGGTACAGCAGCCGTCAATTTTGATGATGAGGACGGACGCGGAAACGCCAGTTTTTCTTCTATGAGCATAAATTCTAATTCCAAACCATAAATAAGCAATCAAATAGAAGGATTTACATAAAGAATGCTCAAAATGTCTGTTTTTTATTCCATCCGCAATACACAAATCCATAATGCAGTCAAGAACCAAACTACCAAACATCGTCATCCAATTCACAGAGTACACAGAATTCCATCACCGACATCACCCCACAAGAGGCAGTTATTTTCGCCAATTCTATTCTCACCAACACCCCATTCCATATACAATTGAAAGTACATGTATTGAAGTGGAGGCAAGTTTTTTTATGCAAATACTTGCATACATGTTTAGAAACATTATGAAAGTTATTGCTTTAACAGTTGACAGTTCCACTCTCTTGCTTGCGTCGTTACTAAAGGGGAACTGCTGACATCCGCTTTTATCTGCATCATCATCATCAGCTCTCCCAGAGAATGAATACCCAGCGTGGAGTAAATTTTGTGCGAGTTGCTTCTCGTAACTTCACTTCATGAACATTTTATTTCCCAGATATTTCTCCTCTACGTTGTTTCCATCCAAAGAATAAACGAACAAAACCAATCTGAGAAGTCGTATAGAAAATGGGAAATTAAGCATTAAAAAGGGAAAAGAATGAAAAGGCTGTGTGCTCCATTTTGGAAATAAATATTGAGTACGTGTGTATGTGTATGTGTACATGTGCTCGGTACACATTTTCCCTTTACGAGCATATCTTGAATTTCAAGAGTCGACTAGAGAATTTTTCCCACTTTTATATTCCAAGCTGAAAATCTTTACATTATGTACTTTCTATGATGCAATATTAGGAGAAAACCCATAAATTATTCATAGCTGAAAGACTATAAAAACCAAGATTATATTACTTGTTACTATTGCACCAGTCATGGATCCGTTCTTGCAGATGGGCTCTGTTATTTCATACACAAAGGATGCTTATACAAGTCAAGTCGGCAGTTTTCACAACGGACCACCAGAACCCGAAAATGAAAGAACGCGGATGCAAGATATGATGTTGCTACAATACTCCTAACTAAAACTCACTTTTCAACAATGCTCGGGATCGTGCCATTAAGACATGGAAAAGTGCCTTGCAGACCTCAACGAGTTCATTTCATTGAGATAGACAGAAAGAAGAAATAAAACCAAATAAAATATCCCATCGGTATCCGCAAAAACTCCACAATACTGTAAAGCCAGGCTAATAAAAAGAGTAAAGTTGAGCTACGTTCACACACGGTAACATAATCTGGAAAACAAGATTTTTGGCTAAAATGGTAGTAAAATGGGAGAGAATCAGAGATGAATATGAAACTGTTATAGTGTACTGGTCTCATGTGAGGAATATAAAAATCATCCTGGAAGTAAGGAATAAACGTTTGGGAGGCAAACAGGATGACGTGTAGATTGCTTTGGAAAAGTGAAGAGCTGAAAGATGAAAACATTTTGTAGGGAAATGCACAAGGTAACGGAAGAAAAGAAGTTTCCTTACTGCCAGTTGAAGAAAAAAAGAGGTAAGCTAAGGTAAGGAGAGAAGATATGTATACTATGAACAATTTCATGACTCGGTTGATATTTTATTATTTTTTTCTAGCAATATGAAAGTCATTTCATTGCTCACTGAGCTTGTGAATATAATAAACACATTTCCGTCACGCGAAACATCTCTATGCAGAAAAAAATATTTACTAGCGGAAGCAAAAAGTGGCACACGTATGAAGATGATCGCTATCACAGTGGCAAAATCTTGTTTGGCAAATTTTCAAAGCTTACTAAGGCATACAAACTAATATTAAACTTATTAGAATGGCCAAAACTCATTTTGAACTTGGAATAGCTTAGGAAAAATTGGTTTGATTTCCTTTTTACAAAGAACATCAAAATTTTCATTTGTAGATTAGTTTCCCTCATGTAATTTCTGCCAATGCATAATTTCAATAATTTGCCATGATGTTGCTACAAATCACATCTACGTTACATGCACACGCAGAGGTGTTGGACCTGAGGTGTCAAATGGCCACATAAAAGCTTTTTGGCTGAAAATTTGTATACAGATGAAGATTAATGCGGGGAATACG
>JAHZNA010001669.1:0-14324 GCA_027743935.1 Sinodicranocentrus sp. ZH6
GTTTCAATTTGTAACGTTTCTATTATAGTTTTAATATTTGAATGGAACAAGGTACTAAGCAGATGGAAGTCATTAAAAAAGCTGTTTTAGAGTTGTAAAATTAAGGGAACGTTGACGGGATCTATTTAACAATGTTTGACTCGTCCTAATAGACAAGGACGATAAACCTTGAAAAGCTCGTTAGAAATGGGATAAAAATGGAAACCGATACCCTGTATCTTGTTCTTACAATTAAACTAATTCCCACAATTATTGGACTATATAGGAACACAGATTTTTTAATACTTGAGAGCAAACATGCACATTAGGAGGTGATGTAAAAAAGTGAATATGCATAATCTTCTTTTGGAATTTACACTCCTATTTAATATTAGCCTCTTGAGTGTGTGTCAATGTGTGGTCTATTTAAAAAACTTGATAACACTAGTCAAAATCAGTGATGAGTGGTGTTTCTCGTCTCTGATAAAATATCCCAATCTAAAAAGAGCTTATCTTTGTGACTTTTGCTTGAAAAATGCTTTATAGCTCATTGAGATTACCTTCTCGTATTATTTTCATCACTCAGCTCAGGTAGTGCTATTTGGAAAATTACCACGGGGAAAGTATCACACGCTTGATGTGTGTGTGTGTGTGGTGTGTGTGAGTGTGACAAAGAGTGTCTCATAAACAAGTGGGGTGTTTAGTACATTAAGCCGTGACAGATAAATAGTAATAAACATTATATCTCTATTAATAATGCATCATACTCTTTTTTGTTAGTCTCATACATCCATTGAGTGATTGCGCAGTACGTCATTAAAGATTCAAACAGCACATCTCCTCTCTCACCTGTCCTTAGAATACAGTGAACGCTGTTTTTATAAATATCTGCGGTATATATTCACGCAGAGAAATCACAAAAATATTAAGTAAATCCCCCTTTCCACATTTAAAAGTCGTAGTCGTGCAGTAGACAACAGAGTGTGTTGTGCGCCGCCATAAGATGACATCCAACAAGTTGAGTAATAGAAATGAGCAAAACCAAAAATCTATTCATGTGGCAGCAGATACATGTGACTCTGACTCTAAACTTTGTGTTGGTGTTAGCTATGTGGTTAATTTTTTATGAGTAGAATGTCCTTGGGCCAGTATTTCATTACGTGGATTGAATGCATTTTTTCAATGAGCAGCGGAATACCTCAACATTTTACCTATTCTTTCTCACGAATTTTTATTGTTATTTAAATCACTCGCAATAACGAGTTGTGTTGAGATTCTAAGGCGTGTTTCTCTCTCGTTAGCGGTCACGAATTTAAGTTAGCAGAGGACAATCTTGTAAGGAGTTTTTACTTCCTAGAAGGAACCATTTCAACTTTATACGAATGTGTAATGAATTTCCTCAGTAGATACCGGTGACTTTCCACTTACGCGATTACTAATTCTCAGCATCCACTTGGATTTCTCAAGTGTCGGCTTGAGTGAAAGGAGGACTGACAAAGAGTTTTGAATCTGAGGAGTCACTTTTGTCACTCTTCTCTTGTTGCTGGTGTGCCGGGAGGCATTGGGATTGTGCTTTAGCACACGTTATTAAAGGATCCATTCAAGATTTTATTCAGTAAGTCATTTTGCGCTTCTCCAGCAAGTGAAAAGAATTTGTCAGTCTAGCCATGCCATTTCATGCGTATAAATTAACTACAGCTGTGTTTGCTCTGCTGACGTAAATTGACTTGCAAAGAGATGAGCTTCTTTCTACAAAGCATGACATTAAGCTTAACTAGCAAAATAACAAACAACGTGTAGCAGCCTGACATATAAGGAATACAACACTATATGAGTGTGTGAGCCTTAAGTAACAATTAGCACCATGAGGAGTCTTCCTTTGTGTATTCACTCACATGCATAAACTTTGTGTATCAAGATGGTAAAGACATTTCATAAGGTTTTAAACCCAAATTGCATTCTAATGGTTTGTGAATACATGCAAAACATGTATAAGGTGGATACAAATTTCAAATATATGCTGCCTTTTGAATTTATCCTCCATATATTATGCACTCGTTTAAAGTCAAATATGATATGAATATATTTTTTCTGCGTCCCGTACTGTAAGAATATATCACACTTCACCTTGAAATAGCTCAACTAATTCATTAGCTGTTCAAAAATTAACTTTTAAAAAATAATGGCCCTTCTTGTCTGTTTGGGAGAAAGGATAGAGGCAAGCTGGTGAACGAGGAGAAGGTGCCATAATGACCCTGAAATCTGTCTTGACGGTCTCTACAGTAAGGCGTGTAATTCTGTATTTGAATGCGTATTACAACGGGTAACGAATGGTTTTGCTAAGTAGTTCTCTTTTGCAGTTGAAATTCAGCTCGGTTTTGCATTTTTATAATACCGTGCACTAGTAGATATAGAGTAGATACTAATCTTTCCCTTTTGGAAACGGAGATACGGCGGTACAAAACCTTTTTTGTTGAGGGCTACAAGCCAAAAACTTTAGTGTAACATGTAACGACTTGAGGATAATCTTTTTGCACATCTCACGGACATGCTTTAAAACTGATCTTTACTTTACTTACCACCTCACTAGCCAATGTGTCTTGTGTGAAGTGCAATAATAGATCTTTTGCAAATCTTTTCGGTGGGATGATGACGGTAAATAAAGCAACTTCATTTGAGCATCTTCATGCTCACGTATATATGTTGTCAATGTGGCTGTGTTGTAATGGGTTTTGGCAAAGTTGAGAAATATTATTTTCCAACTAGGAGGAGAACAAGCATGCCCATATGTAAAACCGTCGTCACAATAATATATGAACAAACGTCATTCCCATCGTCGTCATCCTTCCCTTAGTTTCCTTTGCCATTCACAAGATACGTGAGTGAAAATGGTGAGGGAGAAAGACACGTTTTGAAGCAGACGTTTTTCATCAGTTCACGTTTCGAACTGCAGCTGTGCATTTCTCTTTACGTAACTTTTTCATTTCTAAAGGAAAAAGGATGTGCTCCACTGTTAAAAGCTAATGATTGTTACTTATTATTATTAATTATTTTATTAGAAAGAGTTAAATCACGTGTCGTTTCAAGTGCAAACATAAACTTATAATCCAGTTTAGTAAAACTCCCTTCGGATCGGAATCACATATTTTTAAGTGTTGTACGTATAGAGGGATGTTGGATTGCAATATAATTCAATAAAGACTTAACAATGTATTTTCATTCTGTACTTGTATCCAGCCTGTTGATTCCTTCGCACATAGTGCATCATCATCCCATTTCATCAATTTGTCGGGACTGGTAGAGAACGAACATAATAATATGTAACATTTATAAAACCATCCTTGTGTAAATATCTCGAAATATCTCGTATGTGGACATATTTACACGTATCTCGTATGTGGACCATAAGGCTCAATGTAAAAAAAATGACTGGATCTTTTATATTGTTTTCTGCACACACTTTTTTACCTCGTGTTATACTCTGTATAATTGTGATCGTGAGTGTCGCTTAGAAAAAGAAATCCACGTATATATTTGGACTCACACTCACTCAGCTATGAGGCTCACTCACGGTACTGCTGCACTTTCAATTTTTTTATTGACTTGTGTGTGTCTCTTATAACGAGCTAGAGTATATAGGTACATAGACATGTGCATACATTGAAGTCACAACTTACATCATGTTTATAATTGCTTTTATTGGCAGATCCCCATTTTCCTCTGTTATTAATCGACGAGAATAGCTTTGAAAGCTGCAAAAGGATTAACACGAGTATCAATGGATATTAAGTGACATTTTTTTAGCTGAGAAGAGGTTATAAGCTTGTAAACATTTCCAGTAAACTACTTTCGGAATCAGAATTCCCCTACACGTTTTCCTCACCTTTCATATGAAACACGGAGGAAAAAACGCATGGTGAGGTCTACTATTTATATACGATAAGTTCGTTTTTTGCATGATGCTCCTTTGTAACTTCTTATTATGCTCAACTGCTCAAGTTATTCAGAAAGCATAGTGTGCACGAGCATGTGTAAATTCATATATAGGTACCTACCCACCAATATGTACCTATGTTGAGGATAAATATAAGCAATAACTAGTTTTTTACGTTTGGCACATAAAAACTACTTTATGTAATTTATATATTCTTTAAGAGAAAATTCATTTTGTATCCTTCCAATACAGCAGTATTTACTAATGTGGTGGTTAATTGGCTTGTATGGTTTGTGCAATCGATTTCATTTTTGAGCGATACTGGATAGTTTAGAATTCATACGACACTGACTATGTTGTCAGCCTCCGCCTGATTGCTATATAAAATAGTCTCTAATCTTAAAGTTCGTGTTGGTGCTGAAGTTTATTTTCCCCTAAAAGAAAACCCTGAGTGTACGTAAACTGGAATTGAATAATCGACAATTGCAGAGACAAATTTTAAGAAAATTATGCGGTTAGATACATATATCGGTTGAGGAAGTCTATCTAAAATATTTAGCTACTTCTTGTTATATCACAGCCCCAAGTTATGTAGCTTCTGTTACCAACATTTCTCAAAGTTCCTCTACTCACAACTTGTCTAGGCAGAGAGATGGTGCAATTTCTTCATCACTCTCTGCTCCGTCACTTGTGAAGAAGTGAGAGAGTTGAGCACATGAATATCATACAGCTTTAGTGCAACATGTTGTTCACCGTGAGTAAGATGAGTTGAGAGTTGTTGTTGGGGATTATTGCGTTATAACATGATAAAATTAAATATTTCTCTCCTCCCACTGTATACTCCAGTTGAGTGAGTGCCCACACTACACAGTAAAGTAAAGTGAGAGAGTTGTTGTCCTAATGGCGTTTTACAAGATATAGTGTCCGTTCTACAATGCGGAGTAAATGGTGCTTTTGTTTGCTAATTATTTCTCTTTGGGGTGACCCAAGCTACGTTTCATGGCTTGCTGACTTTACTTAGGAGTAGGTATATAATTTTCTAGAGAAAAAAATACTAGAGATGTACTGCCTTCCAGTTCTATTTTCGATCTGGTCGAGTGTAAACATACAAAAATGACTAGATTCACAAAGTGGTTCTCCAGTGTTGTGTATAATTAACGAATCCAGTATAATCCAGACAAAAAACAAAGATTCATTTTCTCTTTAGCTTTACGGTTTTCCAGGCTAAAAACTTAATTTTTGTGCGATTTTCGGAACTCGTTTTTTATTTAAGAGAAGCTGGCCCGCTCTCTTTTGTTTGTCACTGATGGAACTGGTATGGAATTGATGCTTTCTGGAAAAACTTTCGCAACAATATTACCGCAAGAAAAAAGTTTCCGATTTCATATTTACAAACAAGTTGATTCTTCCAGCCATGGAGCCGAAGCGTACTCGTTATAAAGACAGAGGCAGATCTTCGTCTTAACTCGTCATCATCAACATTCTCAAATTTTCTTCCGCATTCTTCCAGTTGTCAGTTTCTCCTGAAACACTTGGTTTCTACGCAGTCCGTTGATCATCGAGAACAACGTTTAATTGATATTGACAGTACAAAATCCAACGTTTTCCCTTCTTTTTTACTTTTTCCATCCAAGTTTCTTCTCTTCTCTGAATAATACATTCATAAAATACTTTATACGTTGTGGGGAGAACTAGCAGGATTTTCAAGAAGCGACTGGAATATTCAGTTTCTAATCAATACCCAGTTCAGCGTAAATCATAGTATTTTATAGCTTGCCGATATTCTATGGAATAGTTGTGTGTGTTAATATTTGGTGTAATGTGACTTTTTATCAGCTGTGAGTTGAGCAGAGAGATACATTTTCTCTTAACAATTCAGCATTCACTTCACTTTATTGGTGCCCATTTTTCCAACAAACTATTTTTTCTCCTTTTTATCTCATCGTATGCATGAAAATAAGCATGTATTACTATTACTACAGGTTGGTGCTTCATCTCACAACCACTCTCCGTTCTGTAATGTAATAATGGTATGAGTTGTTCGTAGGAGTGAGCGTGCATTAATATGGATCAATTTTTGTTCTGTGTATGTTAAGTGCTTTGGCGTGTCGAGCCGTATCTTCTTGAGCTGTTGCGTCAGTTCACATATAATATCCATACAAAATCCATCGTCATCCTCATCATTGCCATCATCATCGAGAGAAATGTATTGTGAATCGCACATCAACTCTCCTACTGCTGCTCCTACTCCTAATTCACTTCTTTTACATCTTGTCTAAATGGCATGCAGTTAGAGAGAGGAGTGTGTGTTAGGAATCTTGAACAAAACTCCAAATCCTGTATCTCCACTTCAATTGGTGATGTTCGGTTTTATCTGGTTTTCAGACACTCGCTTCATCATCATCGTCAACAACATTGCCACACTGTTATTTGCTATAGTCATATACAACCAACTTCTCAGTCAACTCTGATGTATGCAATGAGACAAGAAATGAAATCAAATGTATGCAAACGTAAATGATGAAAGGATGAGTGTGTGTCTGTTTTAAAAAAAGAGAAAAAAATGCCACACCATCACTTACTACATTCAGAGCTTAAAATATAACAAACAAGTTATTTCCGTGAATGCTCCCAGATTTAGTTGCTGACTATTGGACTATAATTATAATAAATGGTTTGACATGCATGTATGCTCAGGAGCCTTGAACTTCTTGTCTTTATCCGAAACCAGAGTAAAGTAACCATCGTGTGAGTGACACAGCCTTCAAAAACTCATCGGAGCATTGTAATTATATTGTAGTCTCGTTTCTGGATTTATCCGCATAGCTAATTAAATTAAATTGAAGATAACACTGATAATAGTTCAACTACACACACACGGGCGCGTAGGATCACGCCTGCTATTTTGGTGCTTTACAAAGCTGAAAGGTTTGTCATTCACGTATTGTGTAACGCCGCTGAATGAGGATTGAAAGGAACGTTAACATGATGAGGCAAATCCCTCACGTTATTAGTCGAGGTTTGGGTAGGTTATTATGTATATTTCAATATAAAAACCTTCATTAAAAAATATAAAAAATCTATGTAAAAGGTGATCTTTCATGAGTTGCACCCATGCATACTTGAAAAACTTGGTTTTTAGTAGGCGAAAATGAGTACTGGGCTGTTGACAGGATGAGAAATCTGCTTGAATTTATATGTAAAAATTATTCAGTGGAAAATTCCACTTTATTTGTCGGTATATGTCAAAATGCGTGACGCTTCTCATGGATCGACAGAAATGTAGTTTGTATGTCGTCAACCTCCAATAAAATATTTTGTGTTGCTGAAACTTTAAGATTTCGGACAGAAATTTGATTCGTAAAATGAGTAGAAGCGCGATAAACCGTTCGCTTGTTTTTATAACTGCATATTAATGGATATATAACGAGGTTGTTTTCGTTTGACGAGTAGGAGATGAATTTCAGAAACGATTAGCAGTTACACAAGTTTAGATGACGGATTCGTAGCCAAAAAAGTTATTAAGTCGTTAGGTATATTTTTGGACGCAATTGATTGGATGAATAGATTACCTAGAGGTTTCAATTTTTCCCATGCCATGTCATTTTTATTTGGCCAACTGGATGACAATCTTTCGGTTGCAGCTGGAGTTAATCGCAGCGCTCAAGTTATGCTCTAGTTTTGTCCACAATTTTCTTTTCAGAATTTCATTATGTTATCTGCCCGTTACAGCTATTTGCGTCATTGCATATCATGACTTTCAGTTTCTTCAAATTATCCTTGTGTATACAGCAGGTAATCGTCAAGAAAAGAAGTAAAAATACAGAGCACGAATTGGTTTCCTTCCTGCAGGATATTGTTGCTACCTTACTTACCTCTCATGCGGTTGATGAATCATGAGTATTATTTTTATCCTCCCTGTGTCATGCTTCAGGTGTTAGGTTTGCTTTTTGTTTACTTGGATTAATAACACATCCCATAATAATATAATATCTATTTGTTGTTTCACCATAACCAATGTATGTGTTTTAGATAGTACATGATCAATACATGGCTGCTTGCGTATTGCTTGGTATGTATTCCAGTTATCTAGATCAGCAACTATTTCATTTCTAAATAGCTTTCGTGATGCTCATCATAGTTTTTCAAATCTCAGCAAATCATAGATAATCTCCTCTCAAAAGAAGAAAATATTTTGCTAGCATGTGATTAATAATTAAAGGGATGCTTCCACCTTTGTTAACAAATCCATTATTTAGTAGGTTTGTGATGATTCATTAATGCAGCATGGTAGTGTCCGGTTTCCCAGCTCTTGCCTGTTATTTTTTTGCAACCATTTACGACTATAGATATCCTATTAATAAATAATTAGCTGCGAACTAGAACAATCCCAATAAGTTAATGGCCTAATGGCTTACCTTTTACATAATCACTTACAATTCGCACTGTTCTCAACGAATAATAATGCTAACAACTTCTGGAACAACTTTATAGATACGATTCAGCTACACCAACATACGAAACATGTTAGCATTGTAGGCTTTGCATTCTTGGTAAACAATCTTTAAAAGTACCATTACCACAAGCTTAATTTTGTGGTGTAGAACGAGGTGATTTACTAGCACCATTGTAGGCTTAATAACTACATGGAGAGATATGAAGTCTGGAATAAAAAATGGGGGCGTGCATAATGTCGAGGATGAGTCAAAGTTTATATTTGTATTTTTCACAAAACACCCACGATACCACCTTTCCTCAAGAAGTAATTACCTCAAGTGATGATTCAAGATTTCAAGACAATCATGTCAAGTGTAGCAAAGTACGAAGCGAATTCAATTTTGACATAAAGCATGTCGAGCAAGCAGACATGAAAATTGCATGATGTCATCAGAATCGGTAGTTGTAGTTTCCGTAGCAGTGCATATTGAGGGTCTATAATAATCCACTCAAGTGGTTCTAAGGAAGGTTGACATTATCCATTCTAAATCAGACATTTTAGGCTATAATAGGTTGCTTTTTATTTTTATATCCCGAGCTTTCGTTCAGTCCATTCTAAAAATTATGAATGTGTGATGGCATCGCCGGAAAATCCACAAATAAGTTTGTACTAGTAGGAAAGGTCTGCCACCCATGTATGCACTTCTAAGATCATATTACATTCCCGGATCCATTCACAGTTTATGGTTTGTCGCTTGTTGTTGTTTGTCTACGATATACATACACTGATAGTGTCAATGACGCCATCCTTAAACTTTACACAATTATCACATTACGCGTACTGGATGTGGGCTTTTCGTTTCGTGTAGGAATTAGAAGTTCCGCTTTGCCCAGGACATGGCTGAGCAATAAGGCAATTCCCATACTTAAAGTTTTTAAACTTTTCTCTTCTTGAGATTGAACTTATTACGAATATTAGCGTAGTTGAAAGATAGTTCCTAAATCCAGAAAATAACGGCAGGCAGACACTATATTTTAGTCTAGGCATATATGATCTCATTGGATTTCCCTGACTATCTGATAATCTGTGCCAAAATTGGTGCACAAAGATATTTTAGCTCTACCATTCGTAACAAAAACAGTCCCCGCTGGGTTTACTTCTCAAGCACTCGTGCTCATCACCAGTGCGAAAGTTAAGTTCAAAGTGGTCAAAACACCTTGAGTTCTAGAAAATTCACTACTGAGTTTTGCAACATGATTTGGTTATCTATTAACCCCTGCTTAAAATATCAAATATCTGCTTTCGAAAGGTAGCAAATAAAAGTGCTATATAGTGTCATTAAGGCTTTTAAAATAGCCTGGAAACGAAGGTTCCTTTAATCTTTATATAATTCACTTCCTTACAAAACAAACGTTACTTCTTGATTTGCATATGGTCAAGCAAATTGATATATTTCTTAAGGAATGGCGAAGCACTATATAAGAAAAATTAGTTTCGTCATAAATAACATATTCACAATTTATATCAAGAAAATGGCGTGCAAATCATTTCTATACATATGCCGTGCTACTTTTAATGGACGTTCCCGAAATGGGAAATATAGTTCTAGAAATGCACAGCACGGAAATTGTTATATAACAGCGTATATAGAAAACAATTTTTCCTCTAAATTATAGACTCAATAATTCTGCTCATGGAAAGCTTTCCTCGAAATAGGACATGTTATAGAAGCAACGACTCGTCGAGGCACTAGTTTTTGAGTGCACACCTGCCTTTCATAGCCTTATATTCTCAACCATTTCCATTTTTAGATGTTTTATTTACTAAGGTGCTTGCAAAAGTGCTTTTATGGAATGGGAAAGGTGCTGATTTTTTATTACAAGTATCTAAATTTAGGTCTTTTACCAAACCAGCTTCTCACCCGCATACTTTGTGTGGCATTTTGTGGAGGTCCTTCTAAGTGACAGATATAGACCATATTCATCAGAAATGTGAACAATGCTTACTTTCGACCAAAATAAACTTAGTCATGGACCAAGTGAATGGCATATATAGTACATTTCCAGCTTCCGGCTCTAGGGGTCAAAGTAGAAGCTATATAGAAGTCTATTTAGTCTCCCTTGCAAATTCCAATTTATTCAGTCGTCAGCAAGGCTCGCTGCAGTAAAAGTTATCAAAACGAACCAGTGGGACTTTTCACCATTCATTCATTATATTTATTGTAACAACTTGGTTTTCTCAGAATTACACTCCATTTCTTTCCCAAACTGTCCCTGTGTTTATCGTTCCACATGAATCAAAAAGGTATTTTGAACAAGACAGTTCGAGTTCGTTGTTTTCATTCTTTCCGTTGCTTTATTCATCAGGTTTGACATTCTTGAAAATCAAATATTTACCATTTCTGACAGTTTATTAAATTTGACTATTTTTTCATTTAATTTTGTAGTAACTTTTATTTCAAGCCAGATATAGGTAACTAGTTTACTCTAAATTTAAACCTATCCAAGTGCAACACATCGTAAATAATAACATGTCTGCCAATGAAAGCTAAGAATAGCAAATAGCTGTACGAAAGTCAATGAAAGAATCAATGACTTTCCCTTGTACGTATTTTAGTGATTCGGCAACGGCACAAACGTATATTTAAAGTGTATGATAGATTATACAATTACATTTGTGTATTTTTACAGTGTGCATTAGCCTAAAAACCACTACACAAATTGAAATTTTTGGTAGGCGACATGATAACAACAAAAATGCTTCCACTTGCACTTGTTTGTGTATATTAAAGGAACAATAAAATTGTTCCACTTGGCTAGCGTCATCATTTAGTCAAAAAATTGCGTCTGTGTTTTCATATGGTGCCGCTTATACATATTAAATGAACATTCAATCTTTTTCGTTCAGGTTAGTTCTTTCCCTTTCCCAGTACAGTGAATCACTCGTACTGCTTTACTGCTCCGACTTTCTCTTCTTTCCCCTTTGACTTCATTATGCTTTGATGAAACACAGAAGAGAGGCTATTTTCTTGTAAAAATCGTTTTATCAAAAAAGGTAGAACAAATTGTCGTGGTAGAGAGCTGAGTGAGCACTTATATAATTAAATAAATTAATGCTGTCCCCGCCTGCGTTTTTCGTCATCATAAGCGAATACATAAAACTGCATACGTGACTAGATTGTGTACATAAGTAGATAATGATATGATATTAGTTCTATTTCTATCCTGGTCGTAATCTTTTTTATCGCTATGATTCAATCATTATACGTCAAGGTTATCAGCTCACAAGTCACGATATTTTATAAATATGTATGATCAGGGAAGCAAATAGTTGCGACATTGTTATTTCTCTTGTTGGACGGTGTCACTTTGAGTTCGGCTCTTCAAGTAGTCATGTTCATGTTTTTCGCTACGTTGTTTCCTAAAGTGATGAATACCAAGCAATACTTTCCACACTTTTGTTTCTTCCGACGGAGGGCAAGCTTATGCTTGCGTTTAAGAAAAATCTCTCTTTCTCACGGATAATTTTTGTTCATTATGATTCCAGAAATTAGAAGCGAGTCAGAGTCAGGTAGTGCTGGAGGACCAGTTCTTCTCCGACGAATTCCAGTTGTCAGCGAAGCCAACGGTGCTCCAGGTTCTACTCCTTCTAACGGCATAATTCCTTCAGATCTCGCAATGATGGAGCCACTTCTTCAAGATCAAGTGTTCCAGCAACAAATACTTCAGGTAAGTAATTTTTCTAGGACGAAATTAATACCACTTATGGAAATTACTTTTTCCTTATCCTTTACAACTTACTACATTACATACTTCAAGGTAAAGTATGACCTGAAGCGAAGCAAAAGCTTCATTGTTGTAATAAAAAAAAACAATAAAAAGTCATCATGGTTATGTGATATGTGTACTGTTATTGTAGTTAAAACAAGAGCAGCAAATGCAACATCAAATGCTCTTGCAGCAATTCGAAGCGCAGAGGCAGAAGTTGGCACAGGCACATGAAAAACAGTTGCAACAAAGACTGAGGGTAAGTTAAAATGAGCGTTTTTCCCCTTGAATGGTAATTACTAAAGATAACACGATATTAGTTAGCATAAATTGAGAATTTAGAGCTTCCTTCATATACGCTCTACTTATTTTGCATAAGTAGGTAATGTAGGTATGAAGTTTTTTTAATATTAGGATAATTAGCGAAACTTTATTATCAGATAATTATCTAATCTAATCAAAGAGAGTAAGTGACTTATGTTCTTAGAACGGGTTGAATCCACTTCTTTGTCGTTAAATCCAAAACACATAGCATATGAAAAAGCTAATTAGTAATTTCTAATTAGTTGTTTTTGTTGTATGATTGATTAAATTATTTTACGTTGTTTTAGTTATTGCTAACGCAGGTGACGTAAGGAAAAACAGTTATGAGAGGACCTTTAGGAAAGTCCAAACTGCTAATAAATTAACCGCCAAGCTGGATGTAATATCCTTGATTTCCAAAATCTGTCAAATACGTTGTCTTTTACAAGGCAAAACTTTGTGGGAAAAGATTTGTTGTTGAAATGAAACTGGCTGATTCCCATCTTGTGAGAAGTAGGTTTGCATTGAAAGATGAATCGTACTGTTCTGTCAATATGAAAAAGAGGTTTCAGATTTTTTCCCGTCGTGATCTTCACCTCCTTATGTCGTGAAAAGGATTGTAAAATGTAAATTTGGAGATTACACTCGTAAACCATTTTGTCGAGATGTACTCACCAGATTCCCTGGTTTATATAAGTTATGCACTCTTGTTACACTTTCATTTCCACAAAAATACTTCATGGGAGTTGTAAAACTCGGAAAGCTCCACATAAGCTCGCTTCACGCTGAAAAAAGCTGATGGGGTAACGGTAACTCCATCAATATTCATAATGGGTCCCAAAAATAGGAAATGTTTCAAGGTTACGACACACGCCGAATACTGACTCTTTCAGATCCGTTTGTACTTTCATGCACGAGCTCTTGACATGGTTTTTCGTATTTGTCTAACTATATTAAAAGTTTTATGATTGACAAATTGAACATGCGGACGGGCATAAATGCGGTCGGTACTAAATGGTCTTATATATACATCAACTCATGAGTTATTCTGAAGTACGTGAAGCACATTACTTTTGCATCATTTTATTTTATACTTTTACATCTTCTATCAGCTAAACAAATGCTCCGGTAAAATATTTAAAAAATCAATGGAATACACATGCCTAGAATGGCTCATCTTTACCATTTTAATTACATCTCCATTTTTCATTTTTCTTCACAAATACACGGAATCATGTTGGACCTATTATGAACATACGACGAGCACGTCCATTATTTATTTCTCGGAAAGGAAAATCAAATCATAATTTATTTCAAGATAACTTTTGATTCCTACATTCTTCTGTGAGTAGTAATAATTATCTTTGCGGTTATTGTACAAGCAACCTTTCAAATTTTTCCTAAATAAAATGTATAGTAAAAGCTGAGTTTGGAGGTCGGATGGAGTAGTTGAAATGAATAAAATAAAATAATAATATGCTGTTTTCTATCTTATCTTTTTACTGGATGAAAGTCTCTAATGACAGAAACTTATACGGCGAGAATATGAAGAAGGGTGATGTAGAAAAGGATGTGGGTAACCTAGAAGTTGGCAAAAATCGATATTTCCTTACAGTTGTCACTCTACCATTGGTCTTGTGTTATATGGTCTTTGGATCTGTAGTTGATGTCTTATAGCAGCGGATACCATATTGAGGTTGTATTCACCAGATGCAAGGTGAAGTCTTAAGGCTTCATTAGACAGAGATATCATATGTCTTAGATTACAAGAGGGATTGTTGATTTTTTACCATCATTCCCATAAAAGTTTTTTCCTCTTTATTGGATGAGCTCCAATGATTTCATGTTTTATGAAATGTAATCATGAACTGGAAAGCAAATTCATGATTGCCTAATGCCTGTA
>JAHZNA010001670.1:0-20747 GCA_027743935.1 Sinodicranocentrus sp. ZH6
GGACTAATCTGATACCTTCAGTTGTATTTTTATCCCTACGCAAAGGGTAATGAACTGGAGCTTGATAGCCCTTTAAATTAAATTTAGTAAAATACACCACAAATAAGTCATCATTTTAATGCTCATCTCTGTATATATTAATATGTAAATGGCTTACGTAAATGTGAATTTCTGGTTTCTCTGTAAGTTTTCCTATAAATGGAATTAAGATACAATTATATGTCAAGAGAGATTTAAAAAAGTGTAGATAAAGTTTGACTAGGTAAGTAAATTAGCCCAACTTATTCCACAAGGAAGGACAGAGCTGTTTCCCGATCTCGTAATATGAAAATGTTTCCCATCCTCTATGCACAAAACTTTGCCTTTGACCCTTTTCCCGAAATTATTTTTGCACTTGAATTGAGCAACAGTGTCTTTACTCAGCCAGGATGTTGAGCAGTTAAGAATCTGATGACGCGTCGGTTCTTCACATTTAAGGAATGTCGTCTTATCAGAAGGAAACGTAAAGGATTATATGAAAATGATAATATTCGCGGAATCAGATTAAAAAAGTTGTGCCACTGCTACCTCTGGTGCTGTCAAAGGAGGGCAGTAAGAAAAAATCCCTTTAATGACGATGATAGAAAAAATTACACAGGAATTAAGTGGAACTCCCTTCATTTTTGGAAAACCGCACATTTTTAACTTTACATTTCACTGTGACTCGTGACTGTGAGCGAAATGGTTAAAACTGAAATCAGACTCAGGCTGAATTTGTGATATTCGTTTGTAAAATAAAAACAGTATAATTGAACTTATAACGCATACCCACTGTTTTAGCGTCAACAATAATTAATCATAAGCATTTTTATTCAACTTTTTTACAACGAGTTTGAAAATACAACGTTCTTACAACATAATTGGCTAAACTGTTGTATTTGTTTGTTACTGTAAAGGGTAGTCATTGAACCTTATAAATTACATACTCTTCACTTAACTTGCAGAAGGTACAACTTACAAAATATTAACTACAACAGTAAATTCCATACAGCAGTACGTTATCCTCTTCATGAGTAAAAAAAACCGAAGAAGAAATTACAATGCTAATCTGCATTCTCTTTTTGAAGATGAGGCAAGCACACTATTTTGAAAGCTCATTTATCTTCACATAACAGATCAATAAGCTAAACCTGAAACGTGAGGAAATCACGCAATACACCACGGAACGGTTTATTTTGTATTAATTATTTTGCTGTGGCTCATCTACCGGTTCGGGATTATCGCTTTTAAATGACAATGAGTTGGAAGGTAGTACATTGTCTTTAAAATATTTGCCACGGTCACCAGGCCCAATGTTGTAGATGTTCCCTTTCGGCCAGTAATTCGTTACAACTACACTTTTTGAGCCTTTGTTTGCAACGCCTATCCCGATATGAGTAGTAGATTTCCATATAAGCTGACTAAATGTTGAAGCTTCTGGGTTGTTCCAGTTGTATTTGGCGATTGCTTCGTACCAGTTGTCAATTGCTTTGCGAATTACGTCATTTGGCAACACTTTGCCAAAGTATTGGAATATATTTTGGGAATATTCTTGACCTTCTGCAAATTCCCATTTATTTTCACGAAGTAAATGCTCTGCCCATTCTTGAGCGTCTTTAGTCAACTGAAAATGTGTTTGTTTCAAAAATTATACTATATTATGCATAAACCATATTATTGCTGAAAGCACAATTAATCAATGCCATCATACCATTCCATCTAGCTGTGCCGGAGGAGATTGATGCTTTCGTCGGTAGCTGTTGTGCCTTTCCAATCCAATTTTCAGAAATTCTGAATGGAACAAAGGCACAAAGAAGTATTATTGCACCAGGTGAAATCAAAAGTTTTATATAATTTTTATACCTGGTTGAAAAATTTCTGAATTGTCAGGCTGTTGAGCTGTTTCAACAATATTTGGAGTTTCTTCTTGAATTCCTTGTGCCACTGGTGGTGATGGGGGAGATGTTGATGGGGCTTCAGTGGGTGGTGCTGGCTGTTGAAAGAAAACACGCGTAAATAAAATCTGCATAAATTTTCCAAATTGTAAGGGGACTGTAGAACCTTACTGTTGTGGTGTCCTTGGCTTTTGGAACGTCTGAAATATCTTCATGAACCTTATGAACCCAGTCTACAAATATACTAACACTTGTAAAAGTGTTATGAGTCAAGCAAGACTGCGATTCTCCGGCGACTCTGGTGAGTATTCCCTTGAAAGTTTTAAAGATATATTGAGACCCATATTCTATTAAAACTTTGCACAAGAAACTTTTTCCGCATTACCTGCAAGAAATATCGCTTTGGGTTTGTCGTCAACGCAGAAAAAACAATACCACTTCCTGTATTTAGCTCATTGAGACGGTTACCTATTATAGTACAAGATATGGTATAAAAATTTACAAGTTAATTGAGACATCCGTGCAAAAAATATAGAATACACAGTTCCTTCCATATGACTAAGATTTACCGGATGCACAAAACTCCGTGTTTGTAGGAGGTATGTCACATTCTCTAATACACTTGCCCAGTTCTACAATAGGCAACTGAAGAATTTCTTGATAGACCAATTGATCGTTTCGAATAATAGGAACCTTGAGAGAGAAAAGAAACCTTGAGAAGTCAAAGCCATTACGAAGTTTCGAACACATTTTTCCATACGACCACAAACAAGTTTATGATGATGTTCGCCAACTTACTTCTCCAGGAATTCCCGGTCTCACTTGGGCATTGGCCACAGACCTTGTAGGAAAGCATACTGGTTGCACAGTTTCTGAAAGTTTTACTTGTCCATTAAGCTCAATCATTCCAATATCTGAAATTCCGCTGTCAGGATTGTACTCTCCATCGATTACAATTCTCTTTGCCTAGAAGTTTCCCGGATTCGTATCTCACAGTTAATACACATGACACGCATTTCAAAACATTAGGGTCAATATAGTCATAATGATATTTTTACATTGAACATCTGGGCATTTCCGATGATATTAGTCCGGTAGTCAGTGCTAATTGGGCCGAGCACAACCTTAAAGGCATTCAGAGATCCTGGCTCTGCAGAAGCATCATGCTTTGTAACGCAATGTGCTTAGAAGCAAACAGAAAAGAAGAAAATCAGTCTTGCAAATTTATTGTGAAAACAAATCACCACCTCTCTGTTGTCATACGTGTGCATCTAGTAATACTTCTATTTACACACAATGAAATCAGCTAGTGATATCTCTTCTGTTCTAGCTTGTACCATCTTTATTTCCCATGCACAAACTCACATTAAGATAATTAGAATTGCAATGGTAATATTTTCAACACGTGATCATGTAACAGGTTAGGAAAAACCACCAGGTATATTATTTGACTTACCAGCAGTTAAAACAACAAACCCCCTGTCCGCCGGATTGATTAGCGTACCTCCACACGCATACTTGAATGTGTTGGTATCAGCAAATCGACGGAAAAGGGCAACATGCCAAGGGAAAATTTCATCCGTTAAATCGTGATCTCTATCGATGAATGATGATACTGTCATCAGAGAAGAATTCCTTGCGCGTCCACATTCTGGTTTTGAACATTTTATAGAATAAAAAACTTGTAATTAACTAGAATATCCTTTTTTATTTCATTCATAAACTCATTTCAGAAAATTAATAAGCCCTCAATTAATTATTCTGTCCTTTCAGTTTTCATAATTAATGATATTATTTGTTTAGAGGATTTTTCAATGGTTGTATGTCATTTTTCATGTAAATGAGCATAAACGTGCAAACACCAAAAGTTTAAAGTGGACATTGCATGGGTGTCGGTCAATGTGAGAAAATATTGCAACCATTCACTCACCATTTTGTCAATTAATATTTCCTTCTTCGCCAATGGCAATCACCTTGCTCTTGTTCATACGAAAAAGAAGATAGTGCTTTATCCGAATTGAAGCGTTCACTCAAGTCAGTCATATTTGAGCTCACTGTGGGTGCAATACCTTTCTACATAAGTTCTTACGCACAATACAAGCACCCTACAAAATAAACTACTAATAATGTGCAATGGAAGATATGTCAAAATTTTTAAATGAAAGTGAAGCAGCAAAAAAGTGAAAATATCTCGGCGCTGCACTGTCATAACATAATGATATGCACATTTCATGAGAAGAGAGACACTTTCTAAATGCAATATTTTTTCTCACAGTTCATTAACTGCAACAAGATATGCATTTAATATTTCTTTTACGTCGGTTGGGTTTTGTACGCTAGCAGTAGTGACTGGGATTGTGGTCAATCCTGTTTTCCTGTGGCCTGGTCACATACAATGCGCAGAAAAATATCAAACTTATTTTATACCGTTCACCATTATATCGTAGTACAGCACCCATCGTGTATTTCTCTTCTTTTTATGGTCTCCTCATATCCTATTCTATTGTTTGGCATGTGTGCAGAGTTTCGTTCAAGATAAACTATAGCTCCTTTTTTAGAAGTAAAATGTAAACTCGTGTGTTTCAAATGTTAAGGGGAATTAATTGTGAAATGTAAGGTGGCAAAGTCACTACTTAAGCGATATCTTGATATGCCGACTTCTACCAATAGACCTATGAGTACTCATCTGCCTACTTTATCGCAGATGGTATAACACAGATTAGCGTTTATCCCTACATGTCAGTTGTGTCACTTTAAGATTACCTCATCATTTTTCCCCTCTTTATCATATAAAGACTGATATCATCTCGAAACTTAAAATCCAAAGGGTTTGTTTAAACAGTTGTCAGTAGACCTTATGCGACAACCGGGGACTAATGAGACGAACACAGCTTAATGTCGTGAGAAATAGATAAGGCTTATATTTTGCGTTTAGGTACTTAGTAAAAAGTAAATCTCAAACGCTATTTAAACGCCTGTACATGTATTCGAAGAATCCTACTATCAGAAATGTGAGAACCTTTTCAATTTAATTTCTGCTTTAAAATTAAACTATCATTTTCTCTCCTTGTGGTTTTGCGTTTAGCAGTTTTGTTTTTCACTTAAAAAAGCATTTAGCTTAAAGCTAATTAGTTATTCAAAAATAAACTCACCAGGACTGCAGATAAAATCTTGATACTGGTTAAACCTCATCCATTTCCCTTGTGGACTGCAAATCAGCTTTCCACCTGCGGTGTCCCCGTCTGGATTGACGAAATGTTCTTGACATTCGAAGAACGCCTCAGTCCCTATAGGCATGTCTGTCTCCTTACAGTCTATTTTGGCCTTTGTATCCGGGATTTCACATTTGAGATCGACACCCTGTTTAAATTCGGTACGATGATAATGACCAAATATCTCAACAATAAACAATCCAATATGCTCGCTTTCTTACCCGTTTCTGTGCTAACGGCGGACACACACAACTGACCAGGGTAATTTGAACCACAGATATGATCACACCCACCAAACAAACTTCAATTGATGGTTTCATAGTTCTAGGAGAAATTAAAAGTACGAGAACTTCAACTCCCTTCTATATTGAAGCTCCTGAGTTGAAAATGTAAAAAATAAGTCATCAAAACTGCCCCCAGAAAGAGACACACTACAACACTAGAAAAGGACACGTTCTCACTTCTACAATTTTCAGACTTTTTCCCCTCGCTCAAGAATAGTAATAACAACTTGCCAGTGAACAACTTTAAAATGACATATTACGTAGTGAGCATTATAATGTCAGGCATGTACAACACACGGGACTAACAGCAAGACTGAAGTTGAACAAAGTCTAACTCTAGGGCTGACAGGTGGGAAAAACTCAACCCTTATTATCACCACCAACGTTACTTTTGGTGTAAAAGGCAAAAAGAGTTAATGGTATGTTTAAATCACGTATTGAGTATACCACTTCAACACTTCAGAAATTACATATATAGAGCACTTCTAGAGCACTCTCGGCTTCTATGAATTGTTTAATTATTTGTGCACTTCTATTTATTACCGGTGTCGTTTATTATTGAAGCGACAAGAAACAATCCCCATTAGGGATGAGCACAAGGAGCATTGTGATTCCTAACTACTAACAAAGTGAAATGGGCATAAAAAAACTTTGATTTTTCTGCAAATTCTTCTTTCCTATGAATTGTATTATGTAAAAGGCAATGCAATTCATTGAGAATTAAGCATGGCAATATCGTTTTGATAATACCTTGCAATATAAAGCAGGAATGTAAGTATCCATGAATGAGATTAAAATGTGTATTTACTTCTACCCACTGACATATCCCACATTGTCTATACCACACCTGTGTTGTTTAATGGAGGATGTGCATAATGAGACTTGATTGGTTTTTATTGTCAAGATTTGTACTTGTATGTGTGTTGTGTATGTAGTTATAAAAGTCTGTCGGAAAGATATGTTTATGAGATAGTTTGTAAAGCTTCGTAATTTTCTTGAGCTTCCTCCTTTTTTAATTTATCAATCAATCTTGACTAAGTATTGGAGACTTTGCGCAACATGTTAAAGTGGAGCACAAACAGGCTTCCATATAATTCGTCTCTTTTTATATTGAAAGTTTTTGCATATTATTCTGCAATATGCATTGCTAGCAGAACTTTTTTGTAATTTTACTTTAAAGGATCGTCAGACTATAATTGTAATAATGAGTTTGGTATACACGGTTAAAAATCTCAATTCATATAAAAATCAGTGCAATATAAGTTTCACGAAAACAACTAAATTAGTTTTTGCAGTGTGCTGTAGAACTTGAAAGAGAGAATCGTTTAAAAAGATTGGTGTTCGTAGATTAGGTCGTTCGTAGGAAGATTGGTGGCCCTTGAGCGATTTAACAATTTAGCGAAAAATGGGAGCTTAAAGAGAATGGTTTGCATGACAAGTTCTGGACCAGATGAACTACTTGGCGAGGTAATTGCTTGCATTAACGATGAACTTTGCTGCCCTTAGGTTTATGAAGTCACGTTTGCGCTGGAAGTAATTTTGCTCTAACACACGTACATGAAGAAAAACTGTGTCTAATTATTTTTTCGTCTTATAAGAGAAAACTGCTAATGCCGATTCAAATTATTATACTGAAGGGTTGGTAAAAAATCAGTAAAAGGTTATTATATTATTATAGGATCGCATGTGTTCCAGTTCCGTGAATAATGTGTAATTATGGTCTGTCAGATATACCTAGGAGCTAATTTTTTTCTTAAAACTGAATGAACTTAAAACATTCATAGAAAATTATCATGAAAGGTGTATTTTATTTTATAACAGGAATACAAAATGTTATTTTATTTTACAATAAATATGGTAAGGCGATAAAAAAAAGCAGCAGAAAACCATCAATAAATTCATGCAGCTTGGAACACATTTTCTCTGAAATACTTATAAGGATCAGCTCCTCCGAAGAAGACATTCCCTGGTGGGGAATACTTGGACTACGACAATCGTCCTGCCTCGAGATCTGGCAACACCAATTCCGATCTCTCTGGTAGCCCTCCACACAATCTGAGAAAATGAAGTGGCCGTAGGTCTATTCCAGTTGTAGTCTTTCTTTGTGCCGAACCAAAGTTCAACAGCTTGATTGACAATTGCCGCCGAGCTTTCTGAGCTCCCCCTGATTTGAAACAGGTTTTCCCCTCCTTCATTGGATGAGATCAAATTTTCAAAGTTTATCAGCTTATCTGCATACGCTTTCGCTTTCACATTTAGCTAAATTTAGAAATAAAATAGAAAACGTTTATTGACAGCACTCATACATCAAGTTCATGTGCATGCTCTAAATTTATATTTTCCTCTAAAAATTCCCTCTTACAAAAAAGTGTAAGACATTTTTGGGAAGGAAATTTACATCGGATAAAACATCGTTATGACTTACAGCTTCACTCAAAACGACCTGAGGTGCGCCATGTTGAACTCTGTAAGAATTGTGCATCCTCAGTCCAACCACCTGATAGTCACTTCCTATGAGAAAAAATGAACAGGTTTATTGTTTTATAAGAAGATATATTATATATAATATGACTGATGCTCTTTACATATGCGAAGAGTATGTGAAGCTCATATCCCTTAATTGGGACATTGTTTATGAGAGCATTTCACTTTCCTCGTTTAGAAAAAAATATATCACATTGCATCGTCAGGGTTGACTTTGTTATGTTTTGAAAACTACACGAGTTAATACAAGCCAGTGTGCACGATAAAGTTCAGCAATTTACCGTCGCCCATTGAGGAAGGTCCTGAAGGGGCAAGTCCATCACCAGGTACATTAGTTGTACCACTACTTCCACCCGGTTGTCCACCAATAGGTTTACTGCTACCGCTGCCTATCACATTAGATGAAGATGGAGGCATACCTTGACACAGGCTTACAGAGTTTATATTAAAATCTGGGAAATTCCATCTGAACACAGTGGAGGCAGCTGAAGGTTGCAGTTGTAAGGATCTGCTGGAGCAAACACGGCCTTCAAAAAATTGTAGGCATTTCCCATGAACGTCAACCCAAAATTGACCAACATTCCAATTCTGCGGGACAGCAGAGCAATTGTGCATTCTCCATTCTTCATAACTACTTTTGTCATTTATGTCCCGGTAAACAGTGACAACAAATTCGGCTTTGTTAGCTTCTCCTATGTGCAAAGACAATTTCCAATATTGAATAACGGCTATTGAGTAATAATTGTGATATGATGTGAAATATAGATTAGTAATGCATGTCACTGCGTGGGGATATTATTTCACACAGTATATTTACCTGGTCGATTAGGTCGTATAGGTCGACTTCCTGATGTTTGCTGGCGCTGATCCTCACCTGCCTGCACAATGCCGTATCACAAAGAAAAAATGTGCATATATTGGATATGTATTATGTATGCATCAAACAGTATCCTAGCGTACGTTTGTAAAATAGCTTAAAGGATATAATCACAGTGCATTTTTGCTGTATCTGATTAAATGCAACTTATGAGCGTAATGATAGATTATGCAAAAGAGAGGAGCAAGAAAGCTGATTCTATCCTCTCCGCTTGGTTCTTACATATAAGTCATCATCTGCAAAGAACTGATCCAATTGATCATGCACCCAGTCGACGAAGGAGCTGACGCGTGTGAATGTATTGTAATTTTGACAGTATCGCTTTTCATCAAGAGTTCTTTTGTCAACGTTGCTTGCGATTCCCTGAAATAGTCAAGATTCAATTTGACTCATAAATATACGAGACTGAACGTTTTACTGCATCCCTAATAGGCTATAGCTATATATGTATGAGCATACTTGAAGGTAAAGTCGTTTGGTAGCTTCTTCCACAAACACCAACCCACCGCCTGCAAGTTAATACAAGTTTGATTTACATTTATTCAAACGAGAATTTAAAAACTGTGAAAGCAAGTTTTTATACTACATACCTGAGTCTCCTGAGCACACAGAGACACCTTTAGAATAGAAATTAAACACATTTTTATGCATGAGATAATACAAAGAATAACATGAGAAAAGTGATGAGACCATTGATTTATAAGCTTCCTACCAGAAGTGTATCCAGCACAGAATTCCACGCTTGTAAGCTCTTTCCCCAATGCCTGATTACATATTTGATTCAGCGTCACAGGAAGACGAGCAAAGTTAAGGTCGTGTGTTATTTTAGAAGTTTCATCTACACCGAATCCCGAAATCTACGAGGTTATGTAAAGGGGAAAGGGAATTAAAAATTTAAATAAAAAGTAAACAAAATGCACATCTTTTAAAAATCATATAGTACCAATCCTGTTCCGGAAATTTGCTTATTTGCCATTTCTCGAGTTGGGAAACAAACTGGAGAAACGAAGTTGGAAAGTTTAAGAGTTTCATTTAGCTTCATGATAGCAATATCATTCTGAACCCGATTGTAGTCATAATTAGGATTAATTTTGGCAGCTTTAACCTGAGGAAAATGAAAGCAAAATAATCTACTAACCACTTCCATGAAGAATATCCACAGACCTAATAATACAGTAGGACATTCTTACAGTAAAAATTTGCGTTCCTTTAGCTAGCACATTCTCCTGATAGTTGCTACTAACAGGACCAAGCACAACACGGAAGTCTTCTAGTGGGCGGACTTTGTACGTTCTCAAGGAGCTTGTGACGCAATGAGCTTAAAGAGGAAACAAAAGGGATTTCAATATTCATGTTCTAAACATTTATGCAAATTTATTTCATACAAAATCACCATCCTTTGGCTTTTTGCCATCTCACCTGCTGTAACCACCAGAAATCCTTTGTTACTTGGTGCGACGAGGGAGCCTCCACAATAAAACTGATACTGTGTCCCTGGCCCATGAGATCGGAAGATAGCCGCATGCCATGGAAAATTTTCTCTAGTTGCTGACTCTCCAAACACGACAACAGGAGCGTTCCCCAAAACATCCATGCTTGGTTTACCACAATCTTGAAAATGAATTTTCAAACATTACGATTCCTCTTAAATTTGAGTAAGAAAATGAGTCTGGATTATATTTCGTAAAATTAACCAAGTCTGCAAACGAATTCCTCAAAGTGAGCAGTCCTTGACCATCTTCCATTTTCCAAGCAGGTCATTTGACCATTCTCAAATTCCCCGAATGGAGACACGTAATGTTTTGCACACTGATAAATTATTGTAGTTCCTCTTGGCAGGTCATTCCTGCAGTCTATTGATGAGCCAGTTCGAGGATCTTGACATTCCATTGACACCCCCTGAATTTTACAAATGGATGCAAACGCTTTTAACAGAATCCTCTCTTGGATAGAGGATAGCAAAACTTTAATAAGTAACTTACATTTTTAGGATACAAAGGTGGGCAATGCTCTGCGACTAGTTCTTTTAATGAAATTAAAACTATTAGCAGAAAAATTATCCTATGTCCACTATCTAATCCCATGGTTGAGTTTTTTGTCAAAATTTCTAAAAAATCAATCCTAAATGGCTATTATCTTGGTTGATACACTCTCGCTGCAAGGTCATAAATGAGGAAGCTCCAACTTAAGCTCGCTCAACTAAACCGAAAATGAAAACTGAGGAAGAAGGAAAAAAACAAGGATGAATACGCATATTGTAACATGATGATGAATGAAGGATGATTCGTGTCACAAGAGACATGGCATGCATCTGTCAAGAATTGGTATTAAGCACAAAGCTACCTAGAACGTAAAAATGTACAAAGCAAAGAAAAAAGTTGACAAAGAGAAATACCGCAGTGGCAGGATCATAAACCCAATAGTTCACTGCATTTCCTCGATAAGTTATTTTTTCAATAGTCCTCTCATTGCTCGTCTCATTCGAATCACAAATCTAGCAGAGATGACGGACGTGTGAACAGTTTTTGTAGATAAACCTGTTTCCCTGACTTGCAGATGATGATATGGGGATTTGCTGACAGTTGCATAGTAAGTTCTAAATAAGCATTTGAAGAAATCTATATTTCTTTTCACAGGTTACGTGACTGATAGCAATGATAACGCGTATGGGTCTGGGTCATATGAATGGAAAAGTCACTTATGGTCTGATTGACATTGTGCCCTTAATAGTGCAACCTGTTCGAGAAAAAGAAAAGTTGTAGAAAATGCTGCTGTGATCATGTCGATGAGAATCATGTTTATAATGAGTTAATAAATAAACCAACAAAATATCTAACAACGAAAAGTAATTAAGCATACATGATCTTCTGCTACTAAGATTAAATCTGTTTAGAACTCTGGAAGTAATTAATGCGTGCCACATCTCAATAAAGTAGTCCGTACTTACGATTAGTTTTTGTTCATTTTTTTGACAAACAAGGGAGTAGCAGCTAAGCTTTAAGTCGTCTCATAGTCTCACACACGTCTTGTGCATACATCCTTCCTTACTATGATTGCTATGTACTCAGTTTTTTCATGTATTTATTGTTCACATCTACCTACTGTATTGCTTATTTTGTGTAAATATAAAATTCAGTTCGGAGTTTACGTTTAGCATTCAATGTTTCTCAGTTCAAACATGTTTTGGAAATTCATGTTGTTTTCCAAACCCCAACTATTTTATGTTTTCTTGTAAATTATGAACTACTCCATGACAAAACCAGTAGTTTCCTTTAAAAATGTCATCAGGCTATCACACTTGTGTACACGTACATACGCGACAGGGAATTGATGGGAATTCTCCTTGTACATATTAAGTTGACTAGGCATAATTTACACAACGGCGGAGGTCCCGTAGGTACTCATTTTCTACAAGCAAAACACAACTTTCTCTTTCTGTAAAGGCATATAGCATTGACGCGTACACTCGATCCCATTCGCTATAACAAGAAAACTTCCTCAGCTCTCAATTCAATGAACACAGATCACACCGCTAGGCATTTGCAATGCATGCATTTTATACGCGAACCATGATGACTTAATGAAAAAGCATAGTACTCATAATATGCAAATCTTATCATGTCATATAGGCTTTAATGAGGAGTTACATTCAAACAAAGATATTCTCACAACTGTCATTGAATATAAAACGGTTGTCTATCTAACTGATTGAAAAGATTGTTTGTACTTTCATGCGGTGTTACACACACACACATGGCAAGCAAGCAGGTAACATTTTGCTGATTTACTGTTACATCACGTCTATTTGCATTACATATTATGTATATTATATAAAAACAAGTTTATGTAATCATCTGGTATAGAATCGAGAAAATTTTCTGTTCAATTATTATAATCAAATGATAGGAAAAAAGAATTTTCTATTAATGTTGCATCCGCTCACAGATGTAAAGCAAGTTTCTTTAAATATTGTTTTTCTCTTTGTGTTGTGCATAATGACTGTTTTCATGATATGATTGCATGCTAAGGCGTGCCAACTTTATCTTACATTTTTAAAAAAGATATAATTCAGAGAATAAAAAAATTATGCAACCTTTTGTCTTCCTTCACGAAAATCATTAATAAATTTCACCCCGCTATGTAATCAAATTCAACCATGTAAACACGCGAGAAGATGACTTCCTATTTAGTTATTCGAATGTGACATTTTCCTTTTTGTTCAGTCTTGAACTTCAAACTGTTTGGGACACATCATGTGTTTGATCTATCCAGAGATTTCACAATGATGATCCTATCCATCCTTCTCCGAGTTGGAAGAGTGGTGTTGATAATTTCCATCCTGATCCACTCACAAGTGACCTGTGTGGACGGGGCGAAAAGTAAAGGTTGGGAGGGGAGACTTATTTACCATGAGGATTTTAACAGAGAAAAATTAGGGTCAGATTGGGAGACAGTCAATAGCTGTGAAGGTACTGAACCAAAAACGACTAATAAAAAGTCAACAACTTCTTTGTGCTTGTTCCTTTGTCAAAGTGTTCATTTGTTCATTATTGTTTTTCCAGGAAAAGGTCCCAAGGACAGAAACTTGGAGTGTTTCACAAAGCAAGAAAACAACGTCCGTGTACAAGATGGCCTATTAATCATCGAGGCAATGCCAGATATCTGGATTCCCAAGGAATTATGGGCCAAGCCAAAGAATTTCACTAGTGGCAAGGTCAAGATGACAAATGATTTGGGTTTTCAGTATGGGACATTCGTTGTGCGAGCCCGGCTGTCCAAGGGCGATCATCTTCTCCCATCAATTTATCTCTTGCCTGCTTATCAGGATCATGACAACTGTAAGTATGAAGAAGTAGATATAGCTCAAGGGCGAGGACAGAGAACGGCTACTGTGATCGTTGGAGCTCACTACGGAAGACAGTGGAATCATGCATCTATCCGGAGGACAGAAAAAGCCATAAGAAATGTAGATTTCAGTAGTGAGTTTCACGAGTTCGCTTTGGTATGGAAGCAATACAGGATGGAATGGTTTGTGGATGGCAGGATGATTTACAGTGTACCCATGTATTACCACTCCGACTGGCTTCTTCATGATGAGTCGAATTTGCCGTGTAATATGAATAAGAAATTATTCCAGCAAGAGTTGCAACTCAATTTTGCGCTTTCCGTTGGAGGCTCAATGTTTCCTACGGAGGCTTACGGTTACTTAACATCTGACAATGTAGGAAACTGGACCAAACCTACTCTTGAAATTGACTGGGTGAAGATATACCAAAAGTAAAAAGGAGTTACTCATATCCTAAGGATTCGTCAGCTGTCCTGTGGATATTTTTAACCTTGGTTAATATTATTCATTTAAATCGTTGTGTTTATGCGTTGCGTGCTTGCTCTCGCCGTGTATTATGTAGTGGGGCTCTACAACTGCTACATAAATATTTTTCCTTGCTTTTTATTTATGAGTTCTTAAAAAGTCTGAGACATTTACAGTGATGATGAGAATAAAATAAAGATTAAATTTGTTAAGCTATAAAATTATAAGCTTATATCTGTGCTGATGAATTTTAATGGTGGGTGTAATAGCGTGTGTGGTAGTGGAAAAGTATTTCTATAAACAGGAATATGTACATGACATGCATTTTTACAAGCACTACAAGAATCTTGACGGGGTATTTTGAGAATGGAGTGGATTAACTTTCTGAAATTTTATCCGAAAGGGCAGCAGTTTTGGCCAAGGTCCTTTAATTTATAGCACGTTAAATTATTTTTCTGACAAAGCAAATTGGCGTCAGCGTTTCTGCAAGAAAAACAATGATGGATGGTTACATTCATGAGTAGTTGAAGATTCGATGAGTCAGAAAATGTGAAAATACGTACGTCCTGAACTCGTTCAGACTGTGAGTAGTAATTTTCAAATCTGTTAGGATCCATTTGATGAATTCCTTCATCCACTCTTTAGGTACCTCTCCATTCTGAGAAATATACAACGGACATTTTTTTCTTATGCATACTATGAAATGGTATAATCGCTAATGTAACGATGCGTTGAAATTTGCAATATTAGAAAATTTTAGCTAACCATCATAATACTGAAAAGAGTTCCTGGAATTTCGGCAGCACTTGGTTTAATTAATGGGGTAATGGGAAGTGTATGGGTAAAGTTTTCAGGCGGGGTTATATCAGAAACATCGTGATGAGAAATGGCTAAGGCCATTAGTGCCGCCTTCTCTATATTTACAAATAAATTAAAAACATTTTAACGATGAAATGAGAGAGACGTTTCGCTAATTTTAAACGTTGTAGTTACCCTGTTCGTTCAATTTCATAAAGAAAGTTGCATGCTCCTCATTCTTTCCAATGACTGCACTCCGTGCGAGAACACTAGCTGCACAAAACACAATCAGCAAAATCAAACAGCTCTTGTAAACTGCCATTGTTATTGACAAAATATAAAAAACAGTTGGGATTATGATAAAATCACGGGAATACGAACTTTGTTTCTCTCTCGACAAATTCAAGTTCGTTTTGTAAATACTCAAATAAAACTGAGGACGATGTCTTGTATTCCAAATCACTTTTGGAAATTCCTAATCAATTCTGCCTTTTACTTTCAAGCATTAACAACTGTTACATATATCTTTGATATTTGTGACAGTCAGACACCTTTATATGCAGGAAAAATTGCATTATCTTCAATTTTTACGATTTATCATACGTTGTGCAGTTTACAAAACGATCTGTTACAACTACAAACTGTTGCGCGTAAAATGATATATTTCAATAAGAGCTCCTGATAATTAACATCTTGTTTACATCTGAATAATTAGATTCTCATGTTCCAAATTATCAATTTGTGATTAGACGTTATTTAAACTGCGTCAAATGTCTAGTGAGTATTTTTTATTATAAATCAGGGCGTCCAGCACTTGTGTTGTTGTCGTACGGACAAAATTGATCGTATGAATCATGAATTGAATACATAATACACCACTTTGCCTTTAGTCAATGCGAACATAAAATTGGATGCGGCTGATGATGACTTTGTGCTCATTGTGCTTCCCCTTCCTGTGTACCGTTTTATGCATTGGATTCATTTCCGTTTTTTCTCGAACGGATATACCATAAAAGCTCTTGTGACTGAGCATTGCAAATAAATTGCGGAGAAGTAAACGGAAGAGCAATTAGTAGGAAGTATTTTCTAGTAATTACTGTTCAATTATAAGTCCATAACTGCACAAATTGTTTTCATACTTCAATATTATCCATGCAAGCAAATCCTTGGGGTTATCATTGATTCAATATTCAATACAAGGTATTTACTTAAACTGTCGATTGAAGATTTACAAGGGAAACGTAAATATAATGATTATTTTTCGCAAAATTTGTTTACATATACGTATGTATTCATTATTTTGTCCAGGAAAATAAAAGTGTATTGAACTATTTATTGCGAGATTAAACAACACACTTGTCACATTGAATCGGTATGAATCAAAGCACAGATAGAACCGCGTATTAGACTCGAAATGTCACCAATTATCGAGTGATTCAATTGCCACTTGATCCTTATCAGAACAAGTAATTATAAATCAAACAAGTAGGGAACTCCCGGCTGATTTGTAAATTGTAAAATAAGCAATCATACGACACTCACATCAATAATAATGATTTTCAATCGTTGTTTATCTTATATAAGCTGGAAATATAAGTGCATGTGACCATGCTTATCATTTAATTTTCAAAGAAACTTTTGAGATGACGCAACTCAGAGAAAGAGGGAGTAAAACGTGACATTTCTCAATAACCTTGAAAAGCAACTCATCTAACTCTACTTAATCGAGGAATGATCTAATACTCAAGGTCGGAGTTGACAATGACACTGACGGTGACATTGCTTCAGGTATGATTAGAAACATAGTTAGTGCATTTAAATAATGCTAAATAGTTGGTAATTTTTAAAGATGCACGAGAACTTCCTCTTTCAGAAAAGTGAAATGTTACAAAAATAATACCTTTATTCCATAATTTATCTAACCACTTTTGAGCACAAGAAAATCCTTAATATTCTTTATGATTCAGCATGAAGTGCAACGCTGTTAATGACATTTTAGTTATTGACTTGTGGAGAAATGAACGTTTTATGGTAATAAAGTGATAATTTGAAACGAAGGATGATGAATTGTTAATTGAGCTATTATTGTTGGGATTTCAAGGGAAGGACATGATTATTCTTGTAAATGGAGTCATGAATGTCATCCTATCTGAGTTATCTTCTTCGTAAAATTTAACATTTTAATAGTAGTGTAACATTAGAAATAACCTGCAATCAGGCTACCGGTTACTACCTAAGTATACCACCTGCATGAAATCAATTAATATTTGTCACACATCGTCTCCCCGCATATACGTAACTATTCATTTGTGAACGTAAGCAGAATTTCTATTAATGAATCTCCGAATGAGTTTCTGTCTGAAAGCCGTCGAATATTTAAATTGTAAAACTTGACTAGTGCAAAACATATTTTTGAGTATTTGAAATTGCATGCAAATTACAAATGCGTAACCCTCTTTGTTTAAATGAAGTAAAAATGATTAAACTACAAAAATAACGTAATGCGACAACATGAGACACTGAAACGAATTTTAAGTTGTAGCTCATGCAGTGCAACTCATCCTATTTGTTGCATGGACCACCAAAAATATATGTAAAATGATGAGTGATGCCGGTGCCGACTGATGAGCAATGCTGCGAAAAGATATGATCTAAGTCGAATGAAATCCCAACGCATTACTATTACTTGACGTAAATTTTCTCCATTGTGCTCATACCTGTACTTCCTAGCTTTTTTACTCAATTAGCACATAAATGAGAGATTTAAAGGCAATAAAATGGACTTGAGTAGTTATAAGAATGCGTATATAGCTATGCTATAACTTATAATATTAATTTGCTTTCAGTTATGACTTCATGCTGGCATAGCATAGCTAACTAGCTTTGAAGACTGACTTCTAAAGTAGATACCTTATTTGAACGGACTAACTTTGTAAATAAGAAAATGAACTACAAGAATGCAGTTTTTACCGATTGGAGATCACAATATTTGAGCATGTTATATTGTGTCCAAAGTCGCTGAATTCATGAATGCAAGATGAAGCTGGCTTCAAACTATTAACCCAAAGAAACGGACAGTGAAAAAAAGCTTTTAGGTGGCATAATTTCAGACTTGGTCGTTAGTTGCATAAGGTATTAGAACATCGTCACACGTCTCACTCACCTTCTTGGCCTTTCCGTGTCCGGCTATAGCCTACTCTCCCTTTCTAATTTGAAAGCATGTGTGTTGTAACACGTTATTCTAATTTCAATTAAAATCGAGAAAACCAAAGTTTTGAAAATGAAGAAACTTTTGATTTTTGTGGTGGTGCAGGCCTGCATATACGTGGCATTTGCTAAAAATGGAAATTCTGCTCCTTGTCCAGGGTTGCCAGCTACAGATGTGAGTATTTTTGTAGTTCAAGTTTGGCTTTGTATAAGAATATAATGGATCGGTTAGTTTGATAATTTCGCTGATTTCGAACAGGGAATGGAAATAGCTTGTAAAAATCCAAAGGATAACAGCACAGTTGATTGTACCTCGTCGAGCTCAGTGCCTAGAGGTACTATCGCACAATATAAGTGTAAAAATGGAGGGAGCTCTCATTTTCAAGAAACTAGTTTGAGCTGTATTTGCAAAGGAAGATGGAAAGGGTTGCCAAAGTTCAATGAAGTCGCCAATGGTTGTGGGGCAAGCACACTCAGCTTATCTTTAGCTAACTCAACAACTCCATTACCAACCATAGCTGGTATGATATTCAAAAGATATATTTCTGATTTCAAATATGGCCAAATATCTTAAAGCTATAATTATTCCATCTAATTCCAGAAGGTTCAGAAGGGGGCGGGGCAAATGCGGATTACGGAGGCAGTGCTGTAAGTAATACTCATCTTTTAGTTCATTAGTATGAGCTAATTTCTTTGCACTCTATAATTAGATTAGACTGACTTTGATACAAGCAGAAATTAACACTTTTAACGCTTCCCTTTATTTTAATTATATATATATGTGTGTAATTTTCAGAAATGTAGATACGTTTAGATACATGCACACTGCATTTTTCGATATTTATTACTAAAATAAAAACTTGCCATGTAAAACAATAACTCGCTTGTATGCATAGGCTGATGATGAAGTAAATCCTGGGCCAATTCAAGGACTGATGAAAATGGGAACAGGTGCAAATAACACTGGCATTACTGCACTAACTTCTGCTTTACTAATGCCACTTTTGGTAAGATTGTGTGAATACATAAGCACGTGATTTATTTTAAATTCGCTGATAACTGAGGAATTCGCACGTTACATATTTTTCACTGTAGCCTACATCTGCGACGAATTCGAGTGAACCAGAACCAGGGCCACTTTTCACCACAAGCGATCTCGGAAATGGCGCAGAAGCTACGGATAGCAAAGCAAATCCTGTGATTTTACCTAATTCTACCGATTCCAATACCACTCAGACTCCGAAAGATGCAAGTTCGGCTCCTAATAAAGGTCAACAAAGGGATGGAAAACAGGTGAATTTATCTACTAATCAAACAATGCCAGGCTTAGAGCCTGGACCACTTTACACTACTGGGGACCTTGGAAAAGGTCCTGTTAGTACAGATGCATCAGGTAATATATCAGAAAATCCAGCAAATGTATCATCCAGCGAAACTGACTCTACAACTCAATCTCCACCCGATACTACACAACAAGACACAAAGCCGTCAGATGTATCAGGAAATTTGACGGCATTCAATTCTGAGCCTGGTCCACTGCATACAACGGCAGATTTAGGAACAGGTGCTGTCGCATCGTCATTACCAGATACTGGGAACGCTACAAACTCCACTGATCAGTCCGGAGCTTCAAACTCAAGTGATTTGACGAATCAATCTACTTCAAATGATGATCAACAAAGACAGCCCAAGAAACTAGACTTGAAGGCAAATGAAACCACTTCACCAGAAAACAAAATTGAACCTGGTCCGCTTCACACATCTGCGGATTTAGAAAATGGTGCTATCAGCATGCAAAATTCAACAGGAAGATCTGACTCGGAATCAACTCCGACACCGACTCCAAATTCACTAGGAGGAAGTAGTTCAACGGAACTGGCTTCAGTAGCAAAATCGTCCAATGCCCCTTCTGATAATTCGTCATCCTCATCAAGCGACTCCAACGGAGGAGTATTTACAAGTTTAGCCACGAGTAAACCCGAAAATTTAAACAGTTCTACCAATGACACAGTTAGTTCTGGTGACAATCCCTCACCCCTGTCCTCAACATCGAATCCAAACAGCATAAATGCTAATGTCACAGTTTCAAATGGTAGCTCTACAACTGCAGCCACCAATGGTGGGTCTTCAACTATTCTTCCAGATAATGGTTCCTCACCTGCAACCCCGAATACAGAGTCTTCAAAGTCAGCTTCTGGAAGTAGCTTAACAACTACACTCCCCGAAAGCGGTTCTACAACTACAGCTCCAGAAAGTGGTTCTACAACTGCAGCTCCAGAAAGCGGGTCTGCAACAGCAGCACCCGGAAGTAACTCATCAGCTGCAGCTTCTGATAGTGGCTCCACAACCGCAGCTCCCGAGAGCATCTCAGCAACTGCAGTCTCAGAAGGTAGCGTGTTCACAGCCGCACCAGAAAGTGGTTCATCACAAGCAGCCTCTAAAGGTGGTTCCTCACCTATACCCTCTGAAAGTAACTCCACGACACCCGAAAGTGGCTCAACAACTCCAGCTCTCCAAAATGGCTCTTCAACTGCTGCTCCCGAAAGTATTTCAGCAACTACAGTCCCCGACAATACCTCATCCACAGCAGCACCCGCAAGTGACTCATCAACTCCTGCCTCCGAAAGTAACTCCCCCGTGAATGGCTCATCAACAACTACC
>JAHZNA010001671.1:0-10377 GCA_027743935.1 Sinodicranocentrus sp. ZH6
TCTTTTTCTATTATCCACGAATACCCCTATCCCAATGCACGAGTCAGTACGAATTCAATGGCTTTCTAAAAGGGCTCAATATTGACGGGGTTGAGGGTGATGTGCTCAGGGTCTTGCACATGCCTTATGAACCTCATCTTCTTCCTCAGTACGATAAAAAAAACTTTTTACTTTAATGCTTCTCTAAATTTTAATTTACATTTGTTACATTTTAATGTTAAACTTTATGAAATGTTCAAATCAGGGAAGAAAAGGAATTTGATTTGGCTGATGACGCAAGGGAGTTAGAAACAATAGAAGAAGGATTAAGCTACAAAGCGGTTTTCAATTATATCAATATAACAAACCCTCAAAAGCTTCGGGGTAAAACTGTTGGGAAATGGTTGGAGGAGATACATTGGTCCAATGACAGGGGAATGGAACTGGAAAGATTCTGGAAATACGGCAAGCATTACCAATTTTGCTCGAAACCAAGCCTCCGACGGGTTATACTGGATGTACGATTATTTATTTAATGCAGCAGCGAATAGCGTAAATTATTGTTGGCTTGTATTCAGTTACTAAAAATGTAACGCTTTTTTTTCCAGAAACATATCATTGAATACCCAACATTGAAGGAAGTATTGAAAAAGCAAGATTCTGCCGTGTGCGTAGGATCAGGATCATCCACTTCAGCAATGAATTCATTTTGGTTTAACTATGTTATTGTTATTACAATTTTATCAGTGATGTTTAACAACTGCGTGCTTCATTGAAGAAATGCGATTTTCACTGTAATGTTCAAGCTTTCTGTTTAAATTAATTATCATGAGATTATTAGTTTTTACTTATAAAAGTTGTATTTCTGGAAACACTGTGAAAAGCAAAGGACATGCATGCACTTATTTTACAGAAATGTATTGATCTTAATTTCCCAAATCAAATGATGCGCTGTGTTTAAGATGTCGAAATAAATACTTAAGATTAGATTGAGACAAACTTCGTGACTGTGTCAATGTCAGAACATTAAAGTGGAGAGGTGATTCATTCCGAATTGTTATTCAAATCACAAATTCATTTTTGTTGGCTCAATATATTTGGATAAATGGTCTCTTACGTTTATTCAATTGCAGCGATCAACATTTATCACATCAAATAATGACACGCTTCATGAAATTCATTTTTAATGTTTAATTCTTAACATTGTAAATGGCTATATATCTTTCACCGTGCTGATAATGGACATCCTTGGAAAGTAGATTTTTAATAAAAGATGGAATATTCATACCTATTTAATGAATACCAGCTCTTTCATATCCCATACTTGANAGATTTTTAATAAAAGATGGAATATTCATACCTATTTAATGAATACCAGCTCTTTCATATCCCATACTTGACACTGGAACTTTTATTAACTCTGAAGATAGCAGTGCTTCATTCAAATGTATTTGACTTTTGACTTCTGTTCTTAAAAATATCGCGAAAAAATATTACCAAAAATCTTGAAAATAGTGAAATCGTTCACTTTACATGCTAAGCTGTCGTTATTTGCTGACAATAATATTAATATACATACAAAGATTCGTACGTCTGATGGTGTTTGTAAAGCATGGCATTTCTTAATGAATTCCGAGAAACAGTTCATGGTTGATAGTGACCTTTTCTATGCTAGCTATGTGTGTGTTGATAGCTATGTCAAATCTTAAAATGTGAACTTTGCTCAGGTGATGGATAAGGTGTACATGGCGTTCTACATTTCGATGAATGTAAAAACGCGACTATACTGTTCGCATGCAATTTGCTCTCCTAAATCTAAATATTTAGATACTGCCGATTTAAAACTGCCCAAATGGATTATCAACCAAATGACACAATTGCGCATCAGTTGCTAACAACAGATTTAATTGAATTAATAATCATCTATCTACCCGTTTAAGATTTCAAATACGTTTCCATGTTAAAAAATATATTATCCCGAGATCGAGTTGAGGGAAGGTATGGGAATCGCTTATAATATAATCCTTGCATTTTGCATGCTGGATCTATGATATGTAACTATTTATAGCAGCACTATTTGCATAAATACAGCTTAGCTCGCGAACGTATTTTAAAATAATAACTCGTGTCAAACCACAAAGTTTAGCTCGCGAACGTATTATCATACAATATATTATTGCATGCGTCTGTCTGTGTGTGTGTGTGTTTGTAGTGGACCCTCATTAAAATTAGCTGGTGGAATACAATTACCCAATATTTTGTATTTTAGTCTGTAAGTGAATTTAGATGGGGAGATTTTTTTACTAAACATATTTTTTACTAAACATATAGACGTACGAGGAACTCCGTGGTCTTGAAGTAGGAAGTCAAATTGAAATAACATAGCGAAGTACCAGAGCCCATAGAAATGGTGTTGGGCTCTGATACAGGGTCTTGGAGTGGGATGTCAAAGTGAAATAAAATAGCCCAGTACCAGAGACCACACAACTGGTATGGTCTTGTGGTCTGCGTTGTGAAGTGGCAGGTCCACTACCATCATCATACAATATATTATTGCATGAGTTTTGTGTGTGTGTGTCTGTCTGTATGTGTCTGCTGTAGTGGACGTCTCTAAAAATATAGAATCAAAATATAAATGAGTCATCTATATTTCTGTATTGTCTTGAGGGGGTTCGTCAACTAAAAATCAAGTATATTTTTGCATGCGTGTGTATGTGTGTGTACATATATATGTCTATGTCCTGGATTGGTTTAGTTGGTTTAGTAGGAACGAAATTGAATAATCTACTCTTTTTAAATCCGTTGTGCGATTAGCGCACAACGGGCATTCTAGTTATTAATGAAATGCTGTTCCAATTTCCACAAAAATAAATTCGCTTTCAGCTATTCCCCCTTTAAGTAATTACTAAAGGAGAAAACAACAACTTTGCACCATTTAGCTGCCAGTTTGCTTCAGCCCATGCTCCCTTCAAAATTTCTCTGAGACGATTTTTTCTACAAGCTTCTTTCAAAATGTCTTCTCTCCTTATAACTCTTTCAACACGAAATGAGGAATACATAAGGGAAAGCTTTCTCCAAAATTACTTTCTCCCAGTATTTTATCACTTCTGATTTTGAGGTAGCCAGCAGCCTAATCATTCCTTCACATTATAAATAACCAAAAATTAGCTGAGCTGGTGATGGGCTGTTTTAAGAACTTTTTTCACATTTCTTATTCAAAATTTTAAAATTGAAAGATAGTAATTTTCCCTTCATTGCGCTTCCAGAATGTTCACTTAGTGAAAAATTGCGAAAATATTACTCATTCTAAAATTATATTCGAATCTTGTTAAACTTGCGCTATATAAAAGCATGGAAATCACTTAAAATCTTAAGGTGAACTAACTATATTTTACTAACAACAAACAAAGTTTATTACTTATTTGTAGTTCAAACTCACACAAAGTTCCTTCACTCAAAACTTTACTCAACGGACTTTTTGTCGGAAACTTCATCTCCAGTTCACAACAGAAGACTGATCACTTATCACTGAAAGGAGGAAGAAAATTTGGGAAAATGGGTATTGATTGTAATCCCTCTTCTAAAAAATGATATTTAGCGTAGCTTCATTATATTTTGTGGCTTTTCAGCTTAATGGAAATAGCTACGAAAATACTGAAGCAGACAGGAGACGAGGGAGAGCACCTGTTGAATGATTTTGTGGATGTGTTGGCTCGTTGGTTGGTTATAAGGAGTTGAGATTATAATATTTTTCACATATGAGTTTTTATTCTTGTGCATTTTGCTCGCTCCTAAAGCATTGCTTTTTTCGTTCACTTTTCAGGTTTTTGTTGACTTACTGGATAAACGTTCCTTCCCAGTCTGCTAAAAACGTGTTGTGTCTTTTGCTTGAGCAATTGAAGTTAAAAGGAGCATCAACACAAGAGCACATGAATGCAAGTATGCACATGGCAGCAAGAAGCTGATCTGCTGAATATATTTCATGTTAGAATATAATTAGTATCTCTTCTTCATTTTAAGTAATAAAACCAACTTGCATAACAAGAAGATCTTCAGCACGGGCTATTTCCAGCCTGCTTCCTTGCGTACGTACTCAGCTTCTTCTGTTGAAGGAATAAGCCTTCACATGCAATAACGTGGGTATAATTTCCAATATATTTTTCACGCATCCGGGTTTATCCCCCTCATATCTGATTGCTTTCAGAATAAAAATCTTATTTATAACATGTGGCAAGCCTGTTCCGTATTTCACCTGCCACACGGCTGTTTTAAATTATGAAGCTCCTAAAGCCTTTTCGCTGGACAAGGAATATGTGTATCTTTGCTGAAGTTCACTTTTTTGTTACGCTTCCCAATTATTTGCTCAGCTTCGACATGCTCGTTCATTTCTCCACGGCAAGTTTCCCATGAAGATTTCATAAACAGCCCTGACATCTTTCTTGCCTCTGGAATCGAAGGATAAGTGTTTTCTGGACTGTCAAGAGAAGAATTGATATCACGATAACAAATTATGAGACGTTCGTTTTAAAACTTGGGTTTGGTAACCATACCTTAGCCCAAATTTTCGATAAATCTCTTAATATCTCATTCATATCCGGAAAATTCATATCCTATGCTTTGAAAAAACATCTTGTTATTATGGCAGCCCTAAAGTTCCTAAAATTTTATCGTATTATTTCCTGTGGACAAAAAACAGGAAAAGAAAAATATATTATACAATAAATAAAAACACTTAATCATGCTAAATCTCTACTTTGTTCACTGTTCGAAAGCAGGAGGACGAAAGGAAAGTGAAAAAATTACAGAGACCCCAAGAGAGATGAAGTGAGCGAAGGGAACATCCAGACTATTCCAAACATGATTAATTCCAATTTTCAAAAAAGCAGAAGTAGAGTACAAAGATGTTTTTGTGGAGTATTATCATATTATAGCTCTGTACGCAATACCAAAAGTACAATCCCCATTTTTATTGGTGTCACTTTCGGAATTTTTCTTTTCACGAGAAGCGCTGCTATAATGCAACAATTGTAGTTTCAGATGTCATCATATCAGGTGCGTGGGGGTGAGGTAATTACATCACAGTCAGTAGGATTTGTAAAGGATTTTTTTGGCTTGATGAATGTAGAAGTTAGAATGTAGAACAGTAGGATTCCATATAATATTACGCAGATATATTTATAGGAGAAAAACACCTTTGTATTTTTTTTCATATAAAATTTTTATGTAGGATAAAATGATAACCACAACCACCCACATTACAAAAGTATCTGAATAAAAGATGAAATCACAACTGTTAGATAAGCGCTGGTGACACTGGTCTCATCCATTTTTAATTTTATTGAAAATTAACTTTTTTCGATGCAGGATGATGCAGATATTTTCTATTTACCTAAAAACACACATATTTGTGACCCCTTGGATACTTCATTTCACCCCATGGATTTGGTTTGATCTCATTTAGTCTTCCACTGCTTGTTGTCAGTGTGTCTTTGAATGTAGGTTTTGGTCAGGATTTGCATAGTGATTAAAATGAAGTCAACGTCAATCCCAGAATGGAAACAAATTAGCATAAATTCCTTGAAGGCACAACAAACTGAATTTTTTGTTTGGGACATCGTGTAGAACAATATGGAAATTTATGTATTTATCAATTACTATGGTTGATTAGTTGATTAATTTATTTAACTTTTGTTTTCCACATATTCTAGAAGGTCATGGACACCATGAACGAGCCAACTTGGGAGGAGTAACTTTATGTAAAAGAAGCTTACAATCCAAGGCCTACAACTCAGGTCAAAGGTCAAGGGGTAAAAATGTTGGTACTCACGGACTCCTTAGGTCATACGGAATCCATATAAAAATATATCTTTACAGTAGCTTCCATGTCCGCTTTTCAACATTACTTGGCCCCACTGTGCAGTATAGATCTATCGTATTGTGTCGGAAAGCAACCTCTTTGTCTTCTTCCAACAAAAAAGTTTAAAGGTAAAACTCAAAATGAAAGTTAATTTAAATATTGAGCAGAGACATTATGACATAATGATGACATCTGGATAAAATATAGTTTATGCATGTTAGACGTTAGACTACTGGGGGCTTATTTCATGGAGCTGTCATGAGTGCAAATCAAACATCAATGAACACATATGGTACTTGTGCCTTCATTCTCCTTAAGTTTTCCCCTGTTGGAGGCTAAAAGTTTCCTGTATTCCTAAAAGGGGACTTCATACTCTCCAAAAGGTTTAGCTAATTCATAAGGACACGAACTCGACATAGGAAGGCACAGACGATTATCTTGCCGGATGATTCATTTGCATATAAGCCTTCGTCTTTATATAAGCCGTCATTCTCAGCACAATATATTTTTTTAATACGCCAAAAACTCAACTTAATTAACTCAAAACTTGTATTGTCATTAGCATCCATCTCAATGGATTCTCAATTTCTCACCCAATCGACAAAATCCCAACATCGCTTTGTCATAAAATTCGTTCGGGTACTATTTTATTACCTAAATTGTTGGAAAAGTAATTATTATGATTTCGAATTAATTTCTGAATCCTAATTTTCGGTTTGTGTTTTACGATCCATTTCCAGCTAGATTGAAAGAAATATAACTATTTTCACGTACTTTTTCTCATTTACAGTACCATTCCTCAGCGATAAGATGAAAAGTTGCGTGGGTATATGTGGATTTGAGTCAAGGAATTTTTTACCCGATTATTTTCCATTCATATGATATTCCCTCGCTTCATCAAAACTTTTGTCTGGATATGCTTCCAGAATATTTAGAAGCAAGGCTTTCCAATAATGACTACTTAAATCGAGGATAGAGGGATACTAAAATATGAGCAGTATTAAGGTATGTTTACAGATTTATCTGTTGAATACCTTTTTTTTTAAATTTGTTTTGTAGAATTACTGGAGTGTGCCCAAAGTTGAGGTGAGCTATTGAGTTCTATCTAGCTAATTATTTTTTGGACTGGAGTTTGACTGGAATAGAAATACTGAATAATCTAAAGTTTCTAAAGTAAAAAACATACTGTAGAAGATATTGCATGTAAAGTAAATGCATATTGCAGCAGTTTGCATATTTCCCATGAATTTTCCTATAAGTCACGCAAACCCGAAGACAAAGGCTGATGGTGTGAGCATTGGGTTGTCTCAACGAAGCATAGAGCGAACGTGAAGGGAAATATGATATTTCCTAGCCTCACCTCACCAAACAAGCTGTTGTTGTTGATTTTGTCAGTTTCATTATATTTTTTGGAAGGGAGCACAAGCTCCCTTTCTCTTTTTTTTCACCCTCTTCATCTCTCCTTCTTATTTTTAAAAAATTAACCCGTGATGGGCGTGATGTTAGAGTTTAATTGAGTCTTATATATTTACTTTAGTGTCAAATATTTTATAAGGAAAATTTCATTTTATAAAACTTCAAAACTGAGCTGTATATGCCTAGTTCTTTTTTAAAACTAATATTTAAGCAACTTTATAAATGATAAAAGTCTAAAGTGTGTGTACACATCACATGACTGGTGACTGGTGAACAATTTATTTTGTAGATTGTAACTAACACAAAGTAGTGGACAACAGTTGATAAATGATGAATGAAGCAAGCAGTATTTCGTATTAAATTAAATTACATTGTGTGTGAACAAATTCATTCATTAGTGTCATTTGTCTCATTCCAAAAAAACGGTAATATTTTTAAAAAATACCCCAAACAATCTAAACGATAGATCAAGACTCAAATCAAAATTGTGAAATGCATGAAATGCAGAGAGTATTGAGGATTTTGCTTAATTGTAGTTAGTGATACGTACGCTTCTTCACAGTTTATAGTTCATTTACTATTGTGCTATATTTTTAGACACCACAATCAGCCTTCACAGAACATCGACCTGATCTACCGACATTTGGGGGTAAAAATTCCAACATAGAAAATTGTTTTAATAATTCAAGCCAACCCAACACCAGCAACGCCATCCCCCTTTTGTGTTTTAATGTTATTTAAATGTCATTCTTGAATGAAATGAGCATACTAATAATTCTTCAAACTTACAGGCAACAGGTATTTTTGCACATAATTTAATTTAATTTAATTTAAAAACTAAGGTTCAACTTTATTAGCAATTCTGATGAGTTCAACATTAATACTAATTTATTGGTATTTTCAGGGGAGACTAAAAGAATGGAGTGGAGTGTAGTGTCGTGCTCAGTAAATTGAAAATATCCTTCATCTTCTCTTCTGGACTAGAACTTCACAAATGTGTTGAAGAGCTCGAAATCTTTCTGCCGATGTTGACGACAAAAATTATAAGTATACATTTGTTAATTGTGTTTCTATTTACGTTCATCGAGTGGGTACGCTCAAACTCAATCACTATTACAAACCACCACCTGACATTTATAACCAAGGTATATTGAACTGTTTTGTAAACATTGTTTTGACCTTCTTTAGAAACAATGAAGGATAAACTACACACGAACATCGTTTTTCAGTTCGAGTTCCTAAAATACTGGCATTTCAAATATTTAATTCATAAAATTTATATTGAAAGGTATTTTGACCAAAGATGAATTTTTATACTCAAACAACCTTTCCACATTTGAATTCAATTTTAATGATTTTATTGATCTTTACTATTTTTTAGAGAAAGGTCCCTCACCACTCATCCACTGTATAAAAAAGTAAGAACAAACCAGAAGGTTGTTTGCTCTTCTGAATGTCAACCACAGGCGAGGAATGAATGAGCATCACCTTTTAGCGTTTGCAAGACCACCGTAGTATAAAAAACGAAGTTGCTGAAAGAAGATTATGAGGTACATTTTGATGCTGCCTCAAATTAGTTTTGAATTGTTTTATAATAAGTTATTGGTTACGTAGCAACTGAGAGCTTGATACCTCTATGTAGCTGGATAATGAAACCCTAGAGTAGAGAGTTGTAATAATGAATTTGAGGGCTAGTCAGTTAATTATCTGCACTCCCTTTCTCACAATTTCCAAAAAGTGCACAAGATACCATAGTTACATTTGTCACCAATAAAAATTTCCCGAGTATAAGTTAATCGAATTCCAAAGAAAAATGCTTAAGAACGGAAAACTTGGAACCACGATAAATGACCAATATGGTTCGCAAATTATTTAGTGTCCTTATTTAAAACAAAATTTATCCCGTAATTTAATATTGAGTCTGGTTTTATTTTATCAGGTAGAATTATTATGCATGGTAGTAGATGCAAGGATACTTGTGGACGTCGACGACATCAAACTCAATAAGCAATTGTCTTGTAAGCATATTTAGATTTTATTTACAAAAAAGTATCGAAAGGATTTGATTCATCTCTATAACCATACATATTATGTTTTTACTAAAAACAAATCAATGTAAAAAAATTGTATTTTAAAAAACCTTTTTATTCCTTTAATGATCTAAACTTAAGCTAAATTTAAACTGAGACAAGCAAGCAGGATACACTGAAAAAGCTCGGGTTAAATTGTATCACGACGAAAGTGTATAGACCAATAAAAATGTGTCATCCCAGTCTATAGATGCATTTGGGAATTCCTCTTTACAAGTATGCCGGGTATTCAAATCAAATTTTCCTCGTAGATGGGCTTTATAACAATTAAGTTAAAGACCCTCCTAGTGTGCAGCAGCTCTCAATAACATTACAACTATTCAAACGCCATGTTTCACTGGTTTTCGCTTACTCGCTTCTTTCTGTATGCAGCCAACTGAGTTTCGGACAATGAAGAATTCTAGAACTTCAATGCTGGACCTTGTACATTTTCAATGACATCCAATTTCGCTTTTGCTCATTGATATTTGTAGTACTGATCAATGGCGGTATACCAGTAGAAATGCGATAATTAATGATTTGGCTTCGTCATAAAGTTCTTATAAGTGTATGTGCCTGCATATGCTTTCATTTTTTGCAAAACTTTGACCCAAGTTTCAGTATTGTTTGTTGCTATTTTCTTGTTCTAGTTGTAAACACTTAAACTATGTTAGCTAATGTAACCAAAGTATAATTACATTAGATTTTAATAAAACTGCTTTAAATCTAGAAGTACGATTTCAAGACTATATATGGGTTTATGTACGCATTTGTGGTGAACCGCAGTGAAATGGTGATTTAGGTTTGATGGCCAATAAAACACCTTCTTACATTTTGGGCAATAGTATCTTTATCCTTTATGAAAATTGTTTACATGTCATAATTCAGAGCATGCAATTACAAATGATTTATTACATCCCACAATAGAGCATATTTAGCGTGAATGCGTACTTCGTTTGGTTTTGCATCTTCCGTGAGAAAAGTGGTAGTCGCGAAGGCACGTATCGCAGTATCTCTAAATTAGAAAACATAATTAAACCCGTATTGTTGGAAAAA
>JAHZNA010001672.1:0-17075 GCA_027743935.1 Sinodicranocentrus sp. ZH6
CTGAGGTGTCACTGAGGTGTCACTGCGATGTCACTGAGGTGTCACTGCGGTGTCACTGAGGTGTCACTGAGGTGTCACTGAGGTGTCACTGAGGTGTCACTGAGGTGAAACTGAGGTGTCACTGAGGTGTCACTGCGATGTCACTGAGGTGTCACTGCGGTGTAACTGCGATGTCACTGAGGTGTCACTGCGGTGTCACTGCGGTGTCACTGAGGTGTCACTGCGGTGAAACTGAGGTGTCACTGAGGTGTCTTCAGTCAGTCGGGTTTTCGGTATTACCCTATTCTAGATTGGAAATGTAACATTATGAGGTGCGCGAAATGACGGGACTGTTGTTCGCTAGACAAATCTGTTGTAGCATTTCGAAATGCAAATAAAATGTTGACGTTTGACGTCATCAATTTATGATCGACAAATCACTTTTAAATTTTGTAAAAGCTGACACTTGCCCAAAAGTTTTTGAAATTAAAATGTAAGTGCAATTGACGATAATCTATAACCCATGATGATGTTCCCTACTTTTACGTTACCGACAGATCACCGAATGATGAGGTTTAACGAACAGTATACTCCTTAGTCCTTAAGATGCAATATCAAAATCAAAAGTTGATGCTGGCTCGTTTTCGTATATGCACAATAAAAAGTGTGTAACGCGATAATAAATAAAAACCACATTTATTTTATTAATTGAGTAACCACAATGATACAGACGCAGTATTCCAACTTCATTATTTTTATTTTTATTCCAACAAAAGAGAAAGTTATCATTGCAGTTTGCAGTACATTCGTATTATTATTGGCATTCACCGTTTTCACCCCATTTATTTTCCGCACTCATCACTCAACAAAATATAATACGTAAAATAAAATCACACATCATAATCATAATATCCCATTCAAGGGGAAGGATGAGCCAAAAGATATAATTTTTGAGAAACATTTTGATTTAGATGAAGATATACACATTTTAATTTTAATCAATAATAGCTCCTAAAAACATGTCAAGTTATATCATAGTTCATAGTATGCAGAGGGTCAGCTATAGCATCATATCAGATTACCGTCGTCGCCATCCAATTTCAACGTTAGATTTGCATTTAAGATGATATTCTGTTCTCATGTGGTCGTAAAAAATGACTGAAGAATGGTATGGTGTGCATTATAACATTTCAGACTCCTTGCTATTTGCAACGGTTAGAGATTTCGCAGCATTGTTGTTAGGACCAGTGGCAGCGTTATTTTCAAGGGATGCCTGTTTATAATTCATTGGACCGTAACTGTATAGCTGTTTATAGTCGGAATCCGCATAATCCAAATCCGAGCCCGGTGGAAGTAACGGCTATTTGAAAATCAATGAAAATAGTACGAAGGTTCATCAAGAGTGAAAATGAAAGCCGTCATGTGTCGAAGGCAAAACTCAAGTTAATTCTAGTAAACAAAACAACATTAATGATCATTATGATATGATTTCTTTTATTATTTTCTTTATGCACTCAGTATTGTAATAACAACAGTCATACATATCCACAAACGTCCGTTAACACTAGAATATTCACTGCACGCCATGCTCACACAAAAACTCTCAACTCCTCCTTTTCCAGTCAAAATACAAACGAATATTATCATCTTCTCAGAAAAAATCTCAATCGTCAAACAGTTATAAAACGCTATTAAATACTAACGAATATATTTTTATCACAAATCTACACCGCGCTTTAGCATTTTTTTGTTAGTAATGTTGTCAAATTCATAGATATACCTAGACAGTTTAATCATGTTGATAATATATTTTTAGGTATGTTGATTTTTACAAGTGACTTCTGATGCCGACATTTGAAAAAACTTTTAATTCTCAGAAAAAAGATTCCCTGTAAGAATTTCAATATTATGCAGCGATCAATCCGGTGAATACAAACAAACATTCATGTGTAGATTAACTGGTAACATTTTCATATGCTCTTACTACCTACTAATTACTATAATTACTATGATGCAAATTACTTTGAACAGTAAGAACATAATAACAATAATATCTATATCTATATATTACATACGCTTCAACACGAAAATATTCCTCACAACAATATGCTACTCGCTAAATGAACAAAATTGTTGGTTAATATGCCTATTTTTAATTAATATATAATATATGTGTGGTCACGCCCGGTTAGTACATATTTTGTGCTCTTCTGTTCCTTAGCTCTAAAGTATCAATTACTTTTAGTAATTATAACTGCTCAACAAAATCATATGACATGAATGACTCAAGTGTAAATCCTAATTGCACAAATAACATTTAGAGTTACACGTACACACGTCCTATTACAATATAACACACGATAAATTGACTGGTTCTATATAGAATCATGTTTAACGGTTGGACTCGACGAAAGTTAGTAACTCTAATGGGTTTTTTCATTCAAATCATGACTAATCAATTTTCCGACAAGCTTAATCGTACGTTAGGTAAACACATAAAATAGTATATCGACTATATTCAACAAACTTTTTTTTACATTGATTAAAAATCTTAAGTATCATCATCATCTTTAAGTGAAGCATTCCCTGCTACAACTTCATTTTAAGTACATGCTTTCTTCCTAATGATAAACGACGAGTCAGTGTGACGATACGATTTTTATGTAATGCTAATAAGCGCTTGGTCAATCTTTCTTTTACACTTAGACTTCTAAAAACTCAACTTTGGTTTCTTGATTGATTAGTCATTAATAGATTCAATATCGCAATAAAATAAAAGTGTACATTATGCATTTTTTCCCAATAGTCTAGCAAAAACTCTGATTTCATAGCTGAGTGACTATTTTTAAAATTCTTCGAGAGTGCTTATATATTTCTAATCTTTTTACAATTTATATGGACATCAAGATAATATTCATTTAAGTTACAACGAGTTTACTTTTTATATTATTTACAGTAAAATGCATGTAATATCGCAATAAGTATCTCTACAAGGATAACTATCAGTACAGGTGAAACTTTGAATGAAATGGAATAGTTGATACAGTGAAATCTTATGCCTTAAAATACATGAAAATGCTTGCTGATGATTGTGATGATAATTTATATAACATATTTATATTTATATATATATATATATATATCTTTGGAAAATAGCAACAATGAAAGTAATACGGACTCACAATCAGTTACTTGCTGATATTGCAACTTATATAGCTGAACATACATTATGTAACAGTACATGAAAAAAGGAACAAATTAAGAAAAATAATAATCTCATTTCATCGTATATGCACATACATAATCCAATCCAAGATTATCATGCGATGATTATCATATATAGAGAGAGAATAGAGACAAGTATACATTGTTATCCTAATTACAAAACTGTATCTCTTTGTCAAACATTGATTTCATTGCCTCGTATGATTGGAAACCCTGTTCCAGCACCATTTCCTCCGGGGGCGATCAAAGGAATATCTTGATGTTTACTGTGGTGTGATGGCAGGATGTGAGAGGATGACGATCCAATTCCATCTCCATTCATTTTTGGATGTGGTGGTCTCGCAATGGGAACTCCGCCATTTCCAGAAATGTAACCATTTGAGTGTAACCCAGTACCACCGTTGGTTCCAATATACCCGTTATTTCTTCCTTTCCCATTTTGGGGGTGACCATGGACAAGATCCGCATACCAGAGAGAGGGACCACCACCTCGTCGACCAGTTGTGCCACCTCCGCCAGTATCCATGATATCAGCATTATTCATGTGATGACCAGGATTGCTAGTGCGATGCTGCTTTTTACGAGTCAACGAGGAAAATATGAGATCGGCTGGTTGTGCTGCGGGAAACGTCCGGTGTGTGGTGGCGTAAGTAGGTTGCCCACCGTTATTCATTCCTTGTCCAAGACTTGGATGAAGTGAATGATGTGAGGGTGGCTGGAGTGGATGATGATGGCCGTATTGATGATGGTTGTTCAACGTGTGGGACTGATTAAGTAAGTTGTGATTGTGGTATTGAAGGGAAAGAGGAGTCAGCAAGGTCTGTCGTTAATATACAAATATGTACACACCCAATTAGTGCAAAATTCCACAAGTTGTCAAAGTTAGCAAATTTTATTTTAGCAAAAAAGTTGCCGATTAGAGTATAGTGTGTAGCAATAAATTATACAGTGCAATTGAAATACTACACTACAAGCATTTTTTTATATTATTCATAGCATAATATTCTAGAACTATACATGGCACCAATGAACGTGCACAAGCCTTTCAAAAAAGGTTTAAGCTCGAAAGCTTCACACCGAAAGCGTTTTTTATATTTGAGCAGGGAAACGTGTCTAGGAATTAGTGGCAATAAAGTGAAAACTGTCATTGTAGAGAAAGATGTAGAGAGATAGAAATCTATTGCACAGTGTATTAAACATTATTCACAAGATACTGTAACATATACTACACCTCATGAAGAGGAGTCTTTTTGGTGAATGGAATGTTTTGGTAGACATGTTTGGAATTCTTGGCTTGGATACGAGGTGCAGCTAAAGGCTGCTGAAATGTGTTTTTCACACTGTCATAAAACTTCGGTTTTCTCTCCGTGAGCCACTGCTTCTCATCACTGGCGTCATCATCATTCCCCAGTTCCTCATCCTCCTCGTCATCTTCATCAAGTGTCAGGTTATTATTGTCATCATTACCACTACCGCTGTCAACGTTTCCATTCTGTTCAGAAGACACTAATCCCGGACTTATTCCCAAATGCTCTGTCTCCTCCTCGTCATCCTCATCATCATCTAACATTGGTGGTGGAGGGATTTGCTTGTTGCCAATTAGTGGTGGTGGAATACTCGACATCTCAATCCCTTTTTGTTTCTTCACCTCTTTCTTCTTTTTCTTCCCACTACTCTTGTGCTTCTTGGGTGTCTGGCTAATCAAAGTCGGTTTTTTCCACGATGCTGATGCGGATGAGTCAGCCGCTTTTTTCCCCGGGTTGGAGGTAATTCCCTGTTGTTTACTACCTGCTGCCGCACTGCCATCGGCGGGTGGAATAATGGACTTGGTGATTGAATTGAGGGACGTGGGTTTTGTACTAATAGGCGGCTTCCCTCTATTAGAATCACTAACTGAATTCGGTGTACTGACCGATGACGAAGCTGCTGCTGCTTGTGCCGCAGCCCTTTTGGCTAACGCAGTTGTTCCCATTACCACGCTACCTCCTCCAGGAGTCGGTGGTGGGGAGATGGTTGCGTAGTGGTGGTTTGGAGAGTAGCTACTAATCGGACTAATTTTATTAGCATTTTTATTGGCAATCGTGTTTGCCAGCGTTATTGCCTCAAGCTCATCCGAATTTTGGGGAAGTAAGCTCTGTGGTACAGTAACAATGCTATCACTGCTTGTATGGCTGTAGGGGGATGCGTTATTTGTGTTATGAATTGTATTGGTAAAATTCGTATCAATCCTTAGATCCTGTTGGGGCTTATACATGTCTTTGCAGCTTCTAGATAGGGTTTTTGATACGACGGGGATCATATAAGGAGGATTATCGGGGACACCCATTCCTCCAGCAGTGATTGCCCCAGCTGGCCAATATCTGCCACCACCTCCATGGAGGTTACTAGCACTAGTGGATTTAGCACGTACTGAGCGGAACAGAACTCGAGGAGCCTCTACTCGAAATGGACGGTAGGAGCCGCCTGACACAGAAGCAATTCTTTGAGGTCGAACTGTAGCTAGTTTTATAGGAGATGGAAAAGGATTAGCTCCAGCGGTACCTGGTGAAGCTACCAGTCTTCCGTCTACAAGTGGTTTCCCTCTGTTACGATTCTGGTTATTGTTCGAGGTTTGGTTATGTCTTCCATGTTTGAGCAAAGTGGTCCACTCATTTGGTGGAGGGAGGGTTGGCGCATTGTTTGGATTGTTGGAGGGATGAAGCTGATTGAAATTGCCAGCCTGAAGCTCAACATCACTCGAGGGACTGAAGCCAGTACCATCTGAAATATAGCTGAAGGATTGGATGGACTGATTAGCTTTGATTGGAGTGGATGTTTTCGGCCCTCCAGGCGGATGCTCTTCCGTCGTCGGCTTAACTATGTTTACTGGCTTGAGAGCCGGAGAATGAGAGTTTGGTGGGGGAAGAGGAGGTGGTGGGGGTGCTTTTAAGGTCATTCCACTCCCTTCTTTGGCATTACGTTGGGGGAAATTATTAGAATTCTGTTGGTAGGGATTCTGCTGCTGTGAAGTTCCTGCCTCACTCCCTTCACCAGCTGGAATATGATTGGACGAGGTAATTTGATTATTTGAGCTTGATTGTGCTTCTTGTGATGTTGTAGCGGCTGCAGAAGTAGTTGCAGTTGGAGGCACAGCTCCTTTATTTTTTTGGCTTCTTGTCGACCCATAACCTGACGAGCCCGTCTGACTTAGTTCGCTTGGGGGCCTTACATCTCCGACGGACTGTGTTCCAGTAATTGCACGTGTACGTTTGATGAGCGAAAATGGGAAAGCAAAAGCGAACGGACGGCGACAAATAATTTTTCAGCACAGATACAGCACACGACACGACAGTCAAAATTATATAAGAATGGGACACGGGAAAGGGTCGCATCACGCCAACAACAAAAAAACATAACAAAAAATAAAAATTCAATTAAATCCCAAACACAAAACACATGAAAATTTCATGAAAACATATTTCAGCAAGCTGCTCGCATTGTACATGAGAACATATAAATCTTGTACAAAAAATATTGTATTCTGCTTTTCTCGTACATACATACAACAGCAACATCAGAAACACGGAGATAATTTAATTTTTAACATTACCTTTGACTGGGGAGACTGAAGGCCATGAAATGGGAGGTTTTCATAGAACGCCTTCCCATCATCATTTAGGTCCCCTTTCCGATGAGCGGGACTGGGATCTAGAAAAATTGTCAAGATTGAAGAATAAATCTCAAAGTTTCCTTTTAATCATAGAAGGTTTCTGGGGATTTATGATGACTTCTTTGTATCATCATAAATCATCATCAAATCCAAAAGGGAATTCATCATCGTAACTCAATTTAAGGGAAAACAGGATGAAAAGGAATAAGAAAGCAGATTTGAGAGAAACAGGGATGCTTGTACATAAACAAGTTTTTCATATAAAGCTCTAAATTAACTGACGTACATATTACATTAACAAATGTGACTGTAGCTGGTAATAAAAAGGTGAGATCAAGTAAGGTAATAGATTTACATACGATACGATCTAGTGAACAAATCAGTGAAAGTTTAAACATTTTTCCATTCAGGGAATTTTTCCAAAAGTTGAGCTTGAAAGCGAAGCGACAAATTACACGATTACACTGCTTCAATAAACATCCCAAATTACACAAATACACCGCTTCAACAAATAGCACAAATTACACCGCTCTAGTAAGGCTTTTAGTTAAATGTTTCTAACTAGCCATTAAGCTCCTTAAAATGTAAAAGCGTCATTCATTCTCGTGCGACTAGTTTAGCACTAAATTGAAAGCATCGTCAACATATTAGAAAGTTGAAGAAAACTCGCCGAAATCCCACTATGCCCCCGGAGTAACTTGCGCAGTACTGAAAGTGATAAAGTGAAAGCTGTTTGAAGTACATTTGTTTGTAGCGATACCTCAACCAGTGACGGAAGGAATAGCATGTAGCGTTGGATATTTTTCCCTTGTTCTTTTTACTTAAAAAACTAACCTTTGGTAGGTCTCTTCCGCTTCCTCGTACCTGTGGTCGTTCCTGATGACACAGGCATTGTTGAGGTTGTTAACAGCATTGCAGCTGTTTGGGGTTCTACACATGTCAAGTTAGTCAGCAACGAAACGTGGAAAGCAATCCGAGCACAAAGACAACGCACATGGACGAGAAATTGAACAAAAAATTAGAACATTGTTAATGAACACATAAATACATGCATAAGATAATTAGCGAAAACAACATAAAACAACTGAAAATTAATTTAGCGCATTTTCTGCTCCACTCGTCTAATTCCTTCGTTTCCTGAGAAAGCATATTAATTACTAGGACGTTTACCATTTGAGCTAGGTAAAGGGAGGGTTGCAGTGTTGGGCTTATTGGTTCCATAACTAAAGCCATTTATCGGCTTAACACTTTTTCCCAAGCTGTGCAAGCCATTGACGTGAAGGTGAACGCCAGGTTTGACTGGCCATTTAGGTGTAGTTTGCTGCGGTGGCTGATCATCAGCTGTGGTGGTGGTGGGTTCCCCGGCACCACTTCCTCCTCCAGCTTGCCCCACTGGGGTAGAAGGAGGATTAGCTGTGTCGTCACAGTTGTCATTATTATTGTTGTTACTATTAGTGGTTGTGAGTGTGTGAGTTGTGGGTACTACCAAAGCACCACCAATACCACCTGCAGAATCTGACAAATCTTGCTTTCCGTCAGGGCTACAATATGTGTAAATTCGACCAGTGACCAAGTGACGATTGACGTGAGGTGATGAAGCAACAAAAACATGAAAACAAAACACACGGAAAAAAGCAAGCCAATTAGCAAAAAATATATATCATTAGAGCAAACGCGTGTGAATTAACTCTAATTAACTGTGCCTAATTAACGGTTCACACATGCACACATAAACATGCTTTACGAACTTTTACGGTGTATAGTCGAGAGTGCAGCGCGGAAAATTGACGTATATACATCTAATTTGCACCAGTTTTGTTTTCTCAGTGTCGCTGCGCTTGTCAACCAGTCTTGGTCGTCGTATTGTAAACAGTCGGTCTGCATTAAGCAAGCGTTTTACTTCGTGTCAAGACACGGAGCAGTGCAGATTTTAAAAGCAATAGTGGATAAATTTATGCATAGGAACATTTAGTAAACATATTTTGTACACAAGCTGAGTATTTTGCCGAACAAAGACTAATTAGAACCATCATGCCATCGGAGAAATCACGTCCGCTCCAGCTCTTATAACAATTAAGAGTATCAAAGAATGCAAATATTTTGTAACTGTACATTTATAATATTTGTAATGTGGTATATATAATAAGAGTAGCAGCCATATGTAAGAATATCAAAATGTAGCATACAGAATATAACTGTACATGGAAATGCAATCACAATGTTTTTTTTTAGAAATGTACGTACGAGCCCAACCAAAAATATATAGATCATGTGCGCAACAATAACGTGTTGAAAGAAGTGGTATATATAATAGGTTGAGAAAATGAAAACTTAAAATTTGGTTCAGAACCATGTATAGCGTATTCATTTGCAGCCAGGTAAATATAAAAAAAAGTAATTTTTTGTGGATAAATTTATTGAACTTATTGAAAGGGGAAAATAAATTATTTGTAATTTTTGTTGTATACTTTGTATATTGGAATAGGGTATGACGAAAAATAGTGGGTAGGTTTACTTTACATTATTTAAATCAAAGTGTGGGAATTTTCAATATAAAATGACACTGATTTATTTTTCATGTAGTTTTGAACTGGTTTACCTGTTTTGAGAATGGGCAAATTTACCTGTGAAATGGGTGTAGGAAGTGGAGGTGAAGTTCGTAGAGAGTGATGGTGAAGCGTCATAGGTGCTAATGTAAGCTCTGCCCTCAGAACCGCTACGATAGTAATGAATTATAAGAGAAATATTTACAAAAATTGTAATCTTCTGGGCCAAATTCCTTTTCCCGAAGTTTTTCTCCAAGTTAATGTAAGCAAGTTTCTAGACTGTTTTTTACGGCAAGCTTATGACTAACTCTGCTTCCGGTGAAGTAGCGGATTGAAGTTTTATATCTTGTCGAAGTACCAAGCTCGTGATAAAGTGTCATTTGTCCTTGTTGTTGTTGTATAACCAATATGTATATATATATATATATTTGCTTTGTGTATATCATTTTCTACTCGATATTAATGTCAGTTGATGAAGTTTAGCGGACGTTATCAATAAAGGATTCCCCATCTTAATACATACCTGTCATTTTGTTATTTACTAGATTGCACATAGAGTCATTATTATTACACAAGGTTGAAGGTGAGTAGTATTATAATATGCCTGTATAGACAAAGGAAACATGGACAGACAGACAGAAATACTAGGAACATGACAAGAACATGACAGACATAAGTGCTCAGGGGCAGATTAATTTCAAAACTTTTTTTTCGTTTTTGGACGAACACACACAAGGAAAACCAAACTTTGATCAAACACTGATATAAAATTCTAGAGAAATATGTGAAGTTATACACGGAGTAATTTACAGCGGAAAAAATGCCAACATGTAGGAGTAGATAAATATATGCCGATATTGATATGTTAGTGCATAGGAAGACGAACAATGAGATAATATTTTGTAGTGTACAGATTAAAACGGACACATTACTCTGCTCTGCGTTCTACGACTGGGAAACATTCAAAAGTATAGATTTTCACCTACCGCTGAGCTCTTTTGCTGCATTTGCCAAAAAATATAGATAGAATTGCGGATATCTGATCTAGGAAAACTAAAAGAGCCGTTCGCGTTTTCTCAGAGAGAAGTAAAAAATATTGGTGCAGAATACAGGAGGAAATATATTGTGGAAGAGGAATTTGAATGTTGAAAAGAAAACATATCGTTGATAATATAATATGGTTCTACAGATTGGATTCTACTGATTTTTTTTCGCTTCACTTACAAAACTTCCGGTCCGTACAAATTTACAATGAAACGTTCGTAATCAATATGTTCACTGTGAGGAAATACAATAAAAAGAGAAATCAGATGAAATGCCGAGAAAGGAAATCCCAAAATCCCACCACCCACGCACGACAGGAAAAAACGCTACTCTTATGTTACCCCGCTTGGTCCATATAAAAGTCTTTCCTGAAATTTAAGTCTCTTTTACTCATAACCATACTGAAAAATAGGAATATCTTTATATGGGGAATCCTTAAAGTCAATGGTGCCGATATCAAAATATTTTAGAAACGTCCCCTACTCGTACTCTACGTTTTTTACCAATCACACATTTTTTCGATACGGTCAAATTAGAATTTTAATGCATTTTATCCGCTATAAATTAAATTCTAAAAATTAGATAAGATTAATATTAATAATATTAAATAAAAGCACTTACTTCTGACGCTCCTCCGGTCTGGCATTGTGGTCTGAACACAAATTACTCACGGTTAGTCTTACTGTTTCATCATCATCATCATCATCATTGAAATCATTCGCGTTTAAAGCAAAAGTAAATTGTTTGCGCATCAGCACCAGAGCACAGGCACAGGGAAGGTTGAAGAAAAACAATTCATGCCGGGCGAGGGGAAACACACACGAAGACACACACACAAGAGAACAAAAATGTAAATTAATAAATAAAAATAGGACGGTTCAAGACAAAAAGGAAATATATGTCAAATGTAATAGCACGCTTGTAGGTGCTCTTCTAGTCAAAACGAAGAATGTGTAATATTGGTTTACGTGTCATTGTCAGAAAATCAGAAAAGAGAAAAAGATTCCAGAACAAAAAAGGCTTTGCACAAGAGTTGCATAATAATATCTATGCATGGGAAGGATCTCATAAAATGTCATTCCTGCCAGCGTCCCATTTTACCAGTCTTTTCTTTTTCCACAGCAATTCCTTTCCATTCCACCTTGATGATAATCCACAAAGCCGTCTAATGATACAGCGATAAATCATGTTGAAATCAAACGAAATGGTGGAACACACATATATCCCTATATTTTCTACAGAGATAATATTAACAAGTTTCCTAATATCTTGTAAAGACGACAACCCACTCAGGAGCAATTAAATCGATCACAATTCTCATCATCATCATTATCATCATATCATTCCAGAATGAAAGCCATATTCTTCCAGTTCGATTTTTGGAAAGCAATAAAAACCCCACCATCTTTTCTCAACTTGTACACTTCCTTCTTTCTTAAGAATGGAAGAGTTTTCAGTAGAGGTTTTCTTTTTCCCCAATACCCATCAAGATTCTCATCCAACTCCCATTTATTATTAGTGTTTAGAGCACCCAGGCGACAATTATCTCATATTCTCCTCACGAACTATGAAACAGGTCGAGACCGATCTAAGATTTATGACGGTAGAAAGCCAGCCCTTCCGGTTTTCCCCTTTTTCACAGAAGAATAATATACACCTACACACTCTAACAACTATGATAAGAGAACTTTTGTCTTTTTTCTTCTTCAGTATTACATTCCACTTGCATCTGCATCCACTCCCTTTTCAAGAAAAGAAGAACAAAACACTCCCTTTGCTCACAGACACTCCCATGGAGTGCAATGCTTTTGAACGATCATTACGAGATCTCTCTGAGCCACAACCCTACTTTACACATACTTGGCATTATAGATGTTGAACAGGAGCTAGAGAACATTTCATGCTTTCGTGATAATCATCATCTGTCTTTTTCCAATCCAAGGCCCATGACGAGACAAGGAGTGATCTGGATATATATAGAATGTGGTGTGTGGAGTACACCTCGAGAATCTAAAAAGCCATCATCCCCCATTACTCAACCCTTTTTTGCCACAAGTACCATGCAAAGGGAGAAGAACAAACTAGTGGGGGATTCGATAAAGCTGAAAAATTCCGATTTGCCAATGTGTCCAGATCAATAAAAACGTTTAGACGAGCTATCCCATGTTCCTCTAGTTTTAGATTTCCTTTCCTAAAGAGGAATTTCGCGAGGACATCAACTTCCCTTGGTCGTTAACCATCTTTCTTGTTTGACTCCCTCTTTGGTATTTTATCCGCGAAAAGGAAAAGAAAATTCGAGAGGAAAAAATTCCACCAACACATACATATAAGTACGTAGCTACTATAATAAGTATGTATGTGAGACAAGGGAAAGTCGTCGTTTTCATATACTTTCAACGACAAAAGAGAAAATAGGTCAGTCAACTAGCGCTAAGCTCAAACTAATGCCTGTCACTCTAGAGGTAATAGATGGGAAAAACGGGGTATAACCACTTCATATGTATGTGATGTGTGTCACATTAGAAAAATACGATATATATTATTATTAGTATTGCTAGCAGTAGAAAAATGTTCTTTTTTAATATATAATCCATTTCCGGGACAGGTATAAGCATATACATGTGTGTGAAAAATTGACTAAGCTGACCAACTACTTTTCACTGAGCGTTCCAGGCTTCCAAAATGAAAGAGCACTTCTCCATTCTCCTCTCCTTAACGAGCTTTAATCCCATTAAATTTCTCCTGTTGTAGCGAGTCGGAACCCATCAATCTTAAAATAAAGTGTGGACCGATCAGCTCGTATACGAATTACTCTAGTGTGAGAATGGTACACATAGGAAGGAAGTTCTTTTTCTCGGTCACCGACAAGCAAAGTGTGATCAATTCTATAATACTTGTCCCGACTCTGAGAGAAAGGAGAAAAACGGATAAAAACTGTATCCCTCTGTTAACTGAGTGACAAGCGAATTAATTTGTGAGCTTGGCACTCTCCACCTCCGATAATAATGGTCACCTCGCAATAATTGCACTGTGACTGTGAGAGTACAATAAAAAGTTAGAAAACTCCAATAAAAACGTAAGGGGTGTCACACAGGAAACTGTGAGGACAAGAGGACTGCACCAAGTGGTGTGGTGTTTTCTACTAAATTTTTAATATCTGAGCTGAAACCCATCTTACAACTGGGAAAGTTCAGTGTTCAATCGAGAAAGTAGACATAAGCATACAATTCGTGTTTCACGGAGGAAAAAAACTTTATTGTGGATGTTCGAAGGGGAGGAAGCAATAGAAGAGTAGAGGAAAGATGGAGTTAAAAAGGCATTCATTTTCTTGATGGCTTCTAGTATCCTTTTCATCAGTGACGTGGGCGGTCGCGGTAGCCCGTAACCAATGCAATTTTCTGACCAGTTACTCCAAACTCACTCACCCGAATGGGTAGACAATATGCGTGTGTCCGGAAAAGTTTACTATATATTGCCCAATTCTACAGCTTCTGGCCGCATGAATACAAAAAAGTGTATGTCCACATCCACCAAAAGCAGAGTAGAAAGGAGGAAGGTTTTTCCACACTTGTATTTCTAGAGACTCTGAGATATCTCTTGTGTGGAAAACTAGATTAAGATTAAAATCCGTAAATTTCCAACTTATGGCAGAAGCATACTTGCAGTGGGAAATTCCCTTTCTGGCTTCCTCTCTTTGTTTACCACTATTACTTCCAGAGACAAAAACTTGTATATTTGCTGAAAATCCTCTCCCCTTTTATACCTTTCTCGCTGACCAACTGCTGAGAATCAGTGCGTAACATAAAGTATCTCCCATCCTGGGCGCCGATAGCCATAACCTCCTCCTACTTTGGGTCTCCCTGAGAATCCCAAACAAAACCACAAATTCCATATTCATCACCACGACCACTAAGGCTTTTCCTACGGCTTCAGAGTGTGGCCAAACCACTATCCCTTCTTATTAGTGTGAAGCTCCCCTATTCTAACATCCCCAAAAGTGAACAGAAGTCGCATTTTCTCTGCTGCATTCATACATTCAATTATACACGAGGACAAAAAACTTGTTATCCGAATTAACTCTCATCGCGTCCCAATCCAATGTGCAACAAAGAGGACGTTAAATGCCTGCAATAATTATCAACATGTCGTGTGTGTGTCGGCAGAATGCCATCCTTTCACTTTTCATTTTCCCTTCTTTGTTTTCCCTCTCATACCACTTTTAATGTTTTCAATTACAAAACACCGGTTAATTAAACGCAGTCCATGTTGCTATAATGGGGAGTGATATACATACGTAATATCCTACTCAACTTTGTACAGTCATTGACTTTTTGAGCAAAGGTGAAATTTTCGGGTTGCCTAATAACACCCTTGTGTACATACCTTGATGACAAGCTCGTCAATGTGGTATCATTGTACATTAAAATCTGATCTAGAAATACAAAAGACTCATGGGTACACATACACTCACGTCATTCATATGTGCTAGTGATACAAATATTAAAAAGTACCCGAAGCAGCAGATATATTATTTGCATATTATGCAAATGGATATCTCCGACAAAGCTAAATCAGTGCTACATGGAGCAAACCACTGCAATGTTATAGTGACTGAATTCAACCTGACTCCTGTCAACTCATGTCTTTGGCTACCCAAAGTATACCAAGAGCTGCTGAACTTATCAGATGAAGCTCTTTTGGATCCACTATACAGTCAAGAAGGTCATTCATGCCAACTTTGTGGGAAGGACATAGACGTTGTAGATGCAGAAGAGGTTGTACTACGTCATGAAGAAACTCTATACACCATTATCTTCGAAGGTACTTTGGCTTACTTGGACAAGGAATTAGGAAAAGATGAAGAACCAGACGGCTATCTACAATGCAGTCACTGCTTCAATACTTATCATCACCGTCCCTGTGTCTTCACCATGTCGAGACTGTCCTACACCAACCATAAGAAGAATAAATCGTGGATATGTCCATCCTGCATATCTGAGTTCTACCCACACGTCAACCTGTGTGTCCGAAAATCTCCACTCCATCCCGAAGAAACAAGAAGCCAATTGTCTTATCTTAGAATTTTTGAATGGCTAAATTACTTTTTGAATACTTCCCCTAGTTCTGAATTTACTTCAGCTGTGAGCATATTTTGTATTTCTATGATCTTGAATTGTATAATTTTTTATGGGAAAGGATGAAAATGTATGCTTTATCTCACTGATACTACTAATTATGATTTGATACGATTTACCTATTGGATATTTTCCCTACACCTTTGTTGAACACTTATGTATATCTTTTTTTAAATCTTCTAGTTTTTTTTATTATTACAATGTGACCCATTCATGGAAACAATTTGTATTTTACAAGTTATGTTTGATGTCACGTAAATAAACTTTGCAATCAATCAATCATGCATGATATTATTTCATAATCTGCCACTGAAGTCACAGCTGTTCTCTTGGCATGTGCAGACCTTTGTGACAAAGCAAGACAGGCCAAAGAAGTTTGAAAAATTTATAATAAACAGAGAAACTTCTGTCTCTACGTTTTCAAGAAATGAGTCATATTTCTCTGGAACAAAAGTCCCAAGCCAGACAGCGCCTTGTGGGTTGTATGCACAAAAGAAAGATTATAAGATGGCGGAAGTCATACATCCAGTGCAAAACGTGGCAAGGCAGACTTCCGTGGCGTGATTTAGGCTACTCTGATTCGGCTTAAATTTTGCATGTATATAGCTTCAAATTTGGAACAAAAGTTAGTTAAAATTTACAATAAACATTTTATGATGAGCAAATTTATATGTAAACAACTTACCTTGCATCCTTCTAAGGAAAATAAGAGTGATATTGACCGCCTGCAACACACCTTGTCTTGTCTTGCCTCAATGTCCTTGTTTTGGTGTAAAGAAATGAACTTGAAATGTATGACGAATATCCAAACAAGAGTTGAAACGTAGTTTAGTGTGGAGTGCAGGGAAAGTGTGATTGTAGGAGAGTTTCTAAACTTTCTGTCAGTTTGTAAGTATTCCAAATTTGAAATTCCGAGGAATCTCTTAAACCTGGAGAAAATTACTAACGCACAATACAGCCTGGATGGAGCTAAGCATGGCTATAAACTACTCTTCAAATAAATCCTAGCTGAATTTTATTTTCTTGGGAGAGGATCAAATATAAAATGCGCACTAAAATCCGTCCAGCAAAGTATTCTTCCAGCTCTGTTGGCAATATAAAAATTTCACGAGAGTCATACTTCATACTGTAAATAATCATTAGCTATCACAAGCTTGATATCGATTGCCAGGTGTGCATTACTTGCAGAAAAATATAAAATAGTCTACTAAAGTGACGGAAAAAAGAGAAATTGGCATTGTTATGTAAATAAGTAAAATATTTTCCGGTAGGGGACAAGGAGTCAGAGTTTGGCTTGCAAATATGACAAATAAAAATTTTGTTTTTGAAGATTAAGAGAGAATTAAATAGTTATACGTGTTTCCTACGGGGTACATAGGGTGTACTATTGGGTGCATTGGGTGCATTGGGTGTTGTATTGTATTGTATTAAAGGTGGGAACAGCTGATGAGTCAGCTATCCCAGCCGCCGAATCCCTTAAGGGATTATTACGGTCTC
>JAHZNA010001673.1:0-10173 GCA_027743935.1 Sinodicranocentrus sp. ZH6
ACGATCTATTTCCTGTCTGGCACAAAACTGAAAAAGGGAAACAAACTAGCAAGCAAAGCGTGATATGTATTATATAAATATATATGCACATATGCAGGATCTAGTTTGCTACCAGTTGAACTCTCTTTCACTTTACTATGAGTTTTTTGCAGAAACTTTTAGCTTACTGACAGCTCCATACGAACACAACTAATGAGGATAGTTATCGTTTTCAGCTAAAAATGCTTTAACCAAGATCATGCAATCCTGATATTCGTACATGTAGAAGATAGCTTTTACGTAAAAATGAAATATGTGCATGCTGTACTCAAATACTACTCATGCGGTTTCCCAGTTGGTTGTAGCGGAGAAGTTGTTGAAGAGTAATTTATTTTATACGAGAAAAAAAACACGAAAGGAAGGGGTATTTCAGTAAGGATTTTTCCTGTCACAAAAGGGTCTATTAGCTAGTCATAAGTTTAAAGATAGACTGATAAGAAAGTAATTAATGTGCGTGGCTTTATGAAGCGTGTAAGCTATTATTAATACAACACCTTCCATTCCAAGATTCAAAGTATTAAATAGTGGGGTTGGGTGAAAGAAGGGAATATGGAAAAAATCTAAGGTGTATTACCTCTGGAATCGATTGGGCTCAGTCTTAAAGAGGCAGTTGGACTTGAATGGAGACCAGTATACAGAGGGTCCATGTATGGAGACGTTAGCCGACTGTAAGCAGCAGCAGCGGCAGCAGCATGAAGCTCGGCTGCTGAACCAGTCACTCCGTGATTTGGAGTTCCTCCCAGAATTCCTCCCGGGACCCCACCTTCAGCCCCACTTCTTGGTCGCCCTGCCAGCAATGACAGGTCGGACAAACTTGGCGTGCTTCCACTCACCGACAATCTGTAAAAAATAGAATCCAAAATAAACAGGCCATTTAGATCAAGTATTTCTCCGTAGGCGAAATTACCATGTGTCAAAACGCCAAGATATAACAGTCGCCGGCACACACAAGTCACAAATTTACATAAAAATGGCAGTGCTAAATGCTAAACAGTCTAATACGAATAACCTATGCATGTAAAGTACATCGAGTTCAAAACTGTTTTCAGTATTCTTATTTTATCAACTAGAACTGCAAAATCACCTTTAAGGCATTACCATGTGAAATGGAATGCACCCCCAATCCCTAACTTTTTTGCCAACAACGAAATGAATAAGACTGCTCATAAAATTCACCGTCATCATCTTCATATCACTTCATGCAGTTGCTTTCACACCTCAGTTCCCAGTAATTTCTACGCCCACAGAGCAAGTTTTCGGAAAAAATAAGCACTTTCAAAGTGCAAGACATGCAATTTTCCAAACTGTGACTTTACATAAATACCACACAAATGGTGCAAGCTGGCAGGCACAGGCCATATCATGAAATCAAGTTTTTAGGCAATAATACATTAAGACTTTTCAAAAAAAATCTTTGTATTCTGTATATTATGATCATCATGAATATTATTACAATTTTTCAAAAGAAGATAACCTATTAAGAGAGCGACACTGACAATTTATCGAAGAGAAACGCCGGTACACACAAGTCAAACAGTAAAAAATGAGAGCTACCCTTTAAAAACTTAATTACAGCATTATTACACCATCATCACCGATAGCATAATTTTCAGTCCATCATCAAACCAATCATTTTCATAAGAGCATCGTCATCATCAGTCCTTTCTCTTCTTCATTTCACCACGTCAAGGGGGATTAATAGAAAAAGAAACTGATTTCATTTTCCATAATTACATGTCCACGATGCAACAATCAAATCAAGCCCACACTAAAACTTGCACTTGCACACCACCGCAACAACTTGAATCAACATGTCTACCAGCTTAGCATGCATAAATTTATATGAAATAATCGGACATTAAAAGGGTTTCATTCCAAGCCAGCATGCCTGTTTGAATCGAGAAAAAAAATTATATTAAATATAATATCTTTCTCTTCATTTCTACTTTTGTTCAGACATCACAGTCAAATCCAGCATCAACACAGATGAATAAATGTGAAACCTTACAAAATTCTTGCTTGCCTTAGCCTAAAATGATGCAATCTTTTCATCTTATGTCCAGCAATGAGGAAGAGAGAGTGAGAGAACTAGGGATAGAAGATAAAATGCGAAGCCTTTCGAATTGAATTCAATTTTTATATGCCACACAGCGTAGGAAAGGAATCAAACCAGAAGTTTATTATCTCAGTTGCCTACATTGAAACTGCCACTGCCTTACTACTGAAGCCACCACCATCATATCACCGTCATCATCACAGCTCCAAAACCTGCTACCACCATTGTGTATATAAGTAATACGATCCAGTGAAATAAAAATTGAGGAGAGATTATACCTATTATGTATACACAAGTGAATAGAGTTAGATGATGATGATGAAGCGACCGACCGACAGACCACTCACTCACTTGCTCCTCATTAGCATTCATCCAGCAGAGTCAATTGAGCTGAAAACTCAATCTCAAGCACGCAATCTTTTCTCTTTTCTAAACTCTTTTACTTTACATTGTGTTCTTAGTTCTTGCAGACAGTGAGCCTAAAACATACCGCTTGTCTCCAAGATTAAAAAGGAGAAGATGAAAAAGTAAGCATGTCGTTTTCCATCCCTCTATATTTAACAGGAGACGAAAAGTCAAGGCAGACTACCTACCAGTAATATACCACCATATCACGCCAGAATAAAATTGGACTCTGGAGGATTCAATTCAACATTCTACGGACAATCAAGAAGTCAAGATGTGGATGAAAATCGAGCCATCAGTTTAGTTATTTTATAGTTTATATGAGACTAAATGTCGTACGTCTGTTAAAATAAAAATGTAGTCACTCATTCACACTTATTCAGATTATTCAACGAAGTAGAACTGAACCATATTTGGTTCACTATTGGGACTTAGTTGTGAAACGACACAATACAATATCATGTTGCACCAAAAGTGCTAACGTTGAATCATGTATCCGACCGAATTGTGGATTACGGAAATGAAAATAAAAGACTCAAGGTTTCTGGAAACTTTTTAAATCATTCCTACATTCATCAAGCCCACAAAATCTTTTATAAACTTTTAAAATACTTCCAAGAGCTATCATGAACACAAACCACTCTCATTTGTCGTTACCCCATTTCACATGGAGATTAGTAGACAAATAATAATGATGAAGCTGCCTATAAAAACTCCCTGTAGCCCTGAATGAAACACACTTCTAACCAGATGCAGAAATGCAGTTGCTCCTGTCATAATGATGACTTCACTTTTTTCTTCTTCAAATAAAAGTAAAGGGCTACTGTTTTAGAGAGTACGTGGACAGAAATTTAATTTCTCTTCTAGTAAAAAAATATTCAGACGAAGAAATGGGAAAAGTGGTTTAAGATCTTTTATAGGATCATAAGATCATCAAAATCATCATATAACATTTTAATCTTGCATATGGAAACGCACTAAACCCTTCCTTCATAATAAAACTAGTCCATAGTCCATATCATTTATAAATATCATCTTCCAGTTTTTTTCTAATTTACAAAAGAATGAAACGTCAGGTGCTATCGAAAGAAAACAAAAAGATGTGGATGAGCAACGCGGTTAGACCACTCTGAGATTGCGGCTTGGCGGTTAAGGCAGCTTTTCACAGAAGGATTTTGTGTTGTGAGCGAATACAATTACAGAATGTTCAACTACTATATAACATTTCATCCACAAGCTAAGTGAGCTCCTTGTATTTACTCTCCTTCAACATTTCTCCTCAATTGAATCCAATGAATGTGTGTAAAGGTAATTACAATTCTGTCTTCATTTAAATTCCAATTTCCCAACTTGGATTGCCACTACAAACATTACAAAGCAGTTTATACGTACAATGTATATGCCCAGCTTTTGTTATCTCTCTATTCACGAAAGCATCCGTTTACGATGTTATGATGATATGCATTAGTAGAAGATGGTAGGGTTATTAAGCGAGGATGATACCTGAGTAATTTCTCCCGTCATAATCACTTTTTCTTCTTTATTTTGTTGTCCTGCTGTCCAAAAACAACACAAAAACTTGCAACGCAGCTATGCTTTCAGATCATGAAAACTTCTTTAACAATGCAAGCCTACTCTAATCGACATGTCTTTCACATACATGAACACATGGAACCGGATCACGAGCAATTACTCCCAATTGAAATAGCAAAACTCACAACTATTAAATCACAAAGTTGCTTCTGCCTTTTTTTATTACAGCCACATACGTGTTATGCGTAATACACAGGAGAAGACAATTTAAAGGAAGGCTATTGAAGGTATGAGCCTTTCTGTTGCCTGTTGATAGAAAAATTTTATCAGACAAGGCAGGACAATTAACTGGACTGGTGACTGGACACTGGAGCAAAGTACATTACTACTCAAAGAGCATAATGGCATCATAGACAAAATATTCCAGAAGAGAGGAAATAGCTTATATTACTATTGACTATATGTGAATGCATGAATATCATGCTCACGCTCAGTCCTGAGCACCTTCGACCAAGTAGCAATCAACGATAGAACTGATTTTTAAAATTAAAAACTGCCTAGAAATTAGAAAATTTCATGTACTAGTAATTTACTCTCATTTATGAAAATTTAAATCTTGCTTTTAGTCTTGATTTTGACAGTAAATATTTTAACAATTTCAGTCAAAATGTTACCTGTAGAAAAATTATTTAATTATCTAAAATCCCATGAATATTACGAGGAATTTCATTCGTAAGTGAATGTTTTGTATAGTGAACAAAAGCACCATTAACATAAGCCAAAGACTGGATACAATATAATAATAATTGTGGAGAGAGGGAGAGCCGTAAAATTAATGAATACATAATAATAAGAAAAACCTCCTCATTCAAAAATGCTGACAAGTAACGCTTGGAGCTGACTGGACAACTAACAATAACATGAAACTTCTTCATCATCATCATCCACAGATTTATCACCAAGTCTGTTAAAGGCATAATATGCATGGCTGCGTAAGAAATCTCCTTTTCTCTTTGTCTTCCCTTGTGCAGCCTTCCCAAATCACCATTATCATCATATCATTATCTTCTTTCCCCGTCGTCTTAAAAGTAATATTGTGTGTAAAAAGCCACCTTTGCCTAAACACAGAAGAGAAGATATAGCTGTAGCTACTACCACCGACTGAGGTGCACATTGTATGCACATTCATTTAAAAAATGGCTCAATAATCCCCTTTCGCCTTTCAGATTAAGTTGCTAGCTTAGAACCACGCCACCATTGCACATAAAGAATACAAGACAAGAGAGGAGAAAACCAAAAGACGAAATTGGAGAACCAGAGTTGGAGAGGGATACAACGATGAGATCGTTAAAGCAGCAAGAGTTTCTCGGATGGTCATGCAATGCATCGCCATCAGAACCTAATTAGAGAGCAGGCAGACCAGGGCCCCTCAATATATTATAATCTCTTCTGATTTATGGCTTGAAATAATATAAAAACAACAATTCTCTCAATCGAACCCCCAAACAACATCATCATCTCTTCTCTCTCAACCACGTTCGAAGACAACCTACCTGACTGACTCAACTTTAAGTGTGCATGCTGACGACGATGCTGTGAGCTGATACACAAGATCATACACAGAAATCACACAAGTTGATGTGCATAAAGTTATTTAGTTAAGTTACAGCAATCCTTACCAGTGCAGCCCACAGAGTTTAAATAAATCTGCCCCACAGAGATTTCATAGTGGTAAATATCAGAAACTAACAGCAGTAGTTGTAGCACCGTCGAACACGGAGCAGGCGAGAAAGGAAAAGAAATCATTATTTCATCTCCGGGCTTTTCCATTAGCTTATCTAATAAACCTAGAAAATAAGGTTTGGTCCTCCTCTCTTCTTTGAGTTGCTGAAAACTAAGTGGTTTTATTTTACTTCAAGCAGGATAACGCTCGAGGGAAGTGAGGAGAAGAGAAGGGAAAACAGACTAAAATGAAGACATTAAGACTATCGGGCACGTTAAAAAATATGAAACTTTGAAATTACATACGTAAAAGGAATCAACCCCTCAATTTCACCCACCTTGTGTGTACCTGACCAATACGAATTTTAAGTAGATATACTTATAGGACAAAGATTCATAGAATTTTTATGGTGATCCACACGTCACCTCATAAAAAATTCATTCATTCATCCTCATTGAGCATCTTTCTTGTCTGCTCCAAAGAAAATTTACTCCTTTTCTGCCTGTCCTTTCATCCGTCGTTACATCTCAAAGTACCTTTGAAAATTTTTCACTGTTCTGGGCACTGACTAATCTATGCAGGTATGTGTGCTTTTTTCCCTTTTTGAAAAACTCACACCGCGTAATAACAATATAATCAGACAATTTTGTTTTACAGGGGGATATTAGAATATTATACGATAATTTGAATCACTCAGCGGTCGAACAGTCTACGTGTGTGTGTGTACTTGGGTTCCAATGTCAGACACCACAGCACAAAAGAATGATGAAAATACCAACCCAACTTTAATAATTCTTTTGGAAGATTTTTCTCAAAACTTACAGAAAACACTGTGCGAGGAGGAAATTTCATATTTAAACCTAACAGGCTGACCTACGTTTTCTCACGCTGCGTATAATGATAGTAATAATGGAATATGCATAAAACTAGAAGTATGCTAATAGTATACTTGTAGCCCACGTCTTCTAAGATAACCAAGCTGTAGTAGTAAACTGACATAAAGCATGTAGACTATGAGAGGGTTACTCATAAATATAGCATATAACGTACTCTCAACTTTAGCATTCCAGTAAAAATTGTACAGGTTTCTTACCTATATTAAAATGTTTTGAAATTATGATGACCTTAGTTGTATGCAAATCAATAAAATTGAAAAACGCAAGAGTGCCAAGCAGAATGTAACAATTTCTACCGCTGGAACTAGAACATTTTTTTCTTCAATGCGTTCGTGTTAGTGCAAAATACAGCAGCACATGCACATAATATACCTGTTTGTCCGTGTCGCATGCTTTACAAGTTCAGCGAATATCTATCTCATTTCATAATTCACCACAATCTGGGTATTTTTTCCACACTATTAAACCAGGTTTGAGGTGAACTGAACTGAATGATGAGGATGAAAGATGCAGCATTCTAAGAAATTCATGAAGGACACTAGACATAGACTCATGCAAGTACAATCTAACCGCACTACAAGAGGAGAATGGGATTAAAGAAAACCACAACAGGAGTACGACTGGAAAATCATGGTGCTGTGAGCTGTCTTCTTGAAGAGAATACCACAATCTAGGGATGACTCGACAGAAGAAGAAAAAAGTATCATAATATCTTTATATATTTTTTTCCTATCCAAATAACATAATAGAGGGATAAGAGAACAGACGGGAAGATATGTTTATTTCACCCTTTTCTTATTCAGGCGGACACATCAGTTTTCTTGAAACACACTTGCTCGTTTTACATACAGAATGAAGCGCACACATCCCTGTATGCCTTTCTACCATGCAGTAACTTTAAACAAACTGATTGGTTCAAATGCATACAAAATGCACACCATGCCACACAGTACCAACGAGGCAACACCGTAGGCATTCTTCTGTCAAAAGTCAAAATAATAAGATTACCTAGTCATGAATACCTACATGCGTACAAAAATCTTCACGTCAAAGAGTACAATATTCAATATTATAGAGGGATGGAAGTGATATTTAAGCATTTTTATCTTTTCGAGAACTTTCACATCCATATATTTTCATTCTTTAAAATAAATAATCATAATAAACATCCTGAATAGGCAAACGTCATGAATGTTAAACAACAAACTTTGAATTTTAATGAATATCAATTCTTCATCTTCCTTTCACCCTACCTACATCCTACACTATTAAAATCAATCAGACTATTTTAAAATGCTTCAAAAAACTTACCGAAACAATTGGGACTTTTGGAACATTGTGGATTGAAATGAAATAGCTGTCTTCAATTCACTAATATTTGTGCGCATGCAATATTTAACGTTATCTCAGATAATAATAGATTTGAAATATCAGTTAGTTACTTCCTTGTTTTGAAGTTTAAAAATCCAATTTATTCGTGTTTTGCTTTCTAGAATTCGTTTACCATGAATGCTCATTTCTTAAGAAATTAAGAATATGTGGCAACAAGTGGATAGCAGTTTGGCTACGTTTTTTGAAACTTCTGGCCAGTGACAGCCTTAAAACCAAACAAACATGACTAGAAACTGGGAAAACTAAAGAATTATTTAAAACCTCGGCTTCTGTATACGAACATAGGAAATTTCACTACACGCCAGGACTTCCTTTTGCAAATCTAGTTCCGTCCGTGTAATTCCTAGCTCCTAAATATCATTTATAATAGGGAATAAGATGCAACCGAGGTGAAAGGGAAACGTCGTTCAGTTTTGTCAAGATTAAACGAGTCAAATATTTCAAAATGAAAAACGAGTCAAATATTTCAAAATGAAAAGTAAAATAGTAAACCCAATATCAAAAGTGTACAATGACCGATCTCAAACACCAGGTGCTGTCCACATTTAACCAATTCAAAGCAGAAGTTTACAATTTACAAAGTATATTATTCATGAAATTATTAACTGCATCCGTAAACAAGCGGCTTCTGAAAGTGCGCTCATTTATTAGCTTCGAGTCAAATTAAGACACAATTACTGAATCGTAATTGGCACTCTACATCATTTGCATTTTGTTCGGTTGTAAGTTGTAACTTGCATTCAGTAGTTTGCACGAAGGTCTGTCTGTGAGCGAATAGGTATCACGTGATTGAGCGTCGAGATAAGCAGTACACACCAAACGCATTATATCATCACAATCACCCTCTTTTAGGAAGTTGATGTCTCTCTCAGAAATTTATAGTGCAGAGTTACATTTATATATCCACAGCAGACAAGGATGGTATAGCCTAATCACTTCGCTGACTAACCGAAAATACGATTCACTCCACGAACTAGAGTTTAGCGATACCCATCCAAGGAAAAAATCATATTCAAATGAAGTCAGTGAAATTCAACCAATAAAAGGAGAAGTCACGCAATATCCTTTTCTCAATCTCATTTTCACACAATCCTCGCATTTTGTTGTTTCACCTACAATCTATCAAACGCTAATCTAGTCCAGGTTCTTGTTTGCTGTTTTGTTATTATCTGCATTCTACGAAATTCACAAATCACTAGTAGCATATAATAGATTGTGGAACCAACCAGCTAAAAATCTTGGCTTGGCTTTAAATACAATATTTAGGAATTTGGAATCGCGGTTAAGTTTCCAATCTTTAAAATTATGCTCCATCTACACTTTTATCGCAGCAATCCAAATGCAGTAGATTTTCGTGCCGACAATCAGCATGAACGTTATTGGTACCAAAACGATCCTTCATGTAAACTGCCACAGCCGTTAGGAAGTAATTGTTGCGTTATTATTAAGTTTGCGTGACCAGAAAAAATCCCAGATCAACCAGGTCCATATATATCGTGGTTATTTACTAGACATTTCCTAACTTTCTATCTGTTTTCTAAAAAGCAAGCAAAGCACGGAAGAGTTGCATATTATTTGGCGGGCAGGGCACAGGTCTATATATTTAGGTAAAATCTTCAACGTTGAGATAGTGGCAATTTCAGATAACAGGAATACACCGACATTGTCAGAAGAGTGCGATTCACTTTAGAATTAGAATAGTAAAAACGTGGCTTATCATATCCCCTACTCCAATTCTACAGTAACTCCACTCCAGTCAAAGTATAACGTGCTGATGATGATTATCATTACTATGATGAGAAGTCGCCAGCAAAGCATTCACCGGCGAATGTCGGCACGCTACTCACTCGCTGTGTAATATTACACCAATAAACTAAACCAGCCTTACAGACTTCACTGCTTTTTCCACAGTAAGCGATGGTCATGGAGGGTTTGATGGACTTGTTGTGCATGCTACATCGTTTTTTATGAGCGTGAACGTATTATCACTGACTGCTTCTCATTTTCAAGGTGGCCCGTCATGGAATGATACATAACTTTAAATTGCAACAAGCAACCTTGTAATAATAATCAAAGTTTTTTCTAGAAAACGGGCAAAATGCGGACGAGAACTCGACGAAAAAAACATT
>JAHZNA010001674.1:0-14488 GCA_027743935.1 Sinodicranocentrus sp. ZH6
ACAATCACAAGAGATGGGAGGATGAAACAAATCGTATAAAACTAAGTTAATAATGTAGCTTTCGTATATCCTTATAGTGGTATCATATATCAGTCTTTATTATGGGGCTAAGTATGTATCTGTGATATATGAGAAAAAGGGAGAATTTGTGATTGTGAATGAATAGGATTTTTTTTGAAGAGGTAGTTGAGAACAGTAGCAAAACCTCAACTGGAATATCATTGGAAACCACATGACGCAAAATACATGCTTAGACGGATTTATCATTTTAAGAGGAGCTAAGTCGATGATACAATACGGACTCTGGAAATAAATCTTTGTGTAAAGGGATTAAGACTCTTTTCCGATTGTCCCCTTTCTGAGTAATTTCTAATAACACTATTTATCTCAGAGAAATATATAGTTTGTTAGGAACAATATGAAATACCGAGTTGAGGTAGCTCCAGGCATGATGCTCTTATCAGGAGAGAAAAACTCTTTTCCACTTTTGAAATATGTAACTTTTCCGTGAACAGTTTTTACCAGTTATAATCCAATCCTGCAACAAAATATACGATTATATACCTAGGTGCATTTTTTTTGGGGGGGGGATTCCAAATAAAGTTTTGTATATCTAGAGTAAACAGATAACTAGGGAGAGAAAATGTTTCATATAAATAAGTAGTCTAATCCCGAAATGTAATGTCCCGCCGGGCTTTTGTTTTCATTTTGTGGGGAGAAAATCTTCGTTCGGAGAGGATTTCCTTTGGAAAAGTAATATTTGTTGCACGCTCACATATTTTTAAGCACATTTCCCAAAAGAGAGTTTGCAGCCCTAGTGGCCATACTGAAATGCAATCCTGGAAGCGTTCTAATCCCCATTCAATACTTTTAATCCTTCTCTGGACTCGTAGAGTTTTGCTTGAAGTGGTTGCAGTTTATTTTTTGATATCAGGGAAAATCTTTTATTCTCTCTTTCAATATGCAGTTAGCGTATTAGCCTCATGGCCATATTAGTAATGATAGGGATATGACGATGAGTAAAAATTAGGGAGAAGAGGATTCATTACGTTTGCCCAATTTTGGTGTGTGATACAAGAAGCAAATGTATTTGCTCGAGTGCTATGTTTTCACTATTATTACTATTATTAGTGGAGCCGTTATAAGGTTATAGTTTTGATCCTTTTATGTTTTTTGGTGCAGTTGTTTACACCAGAGGGGATTTTTTTGGTGGTAGTCATTTTTCCCATGAAAATGTTCCCTCAAGCTGTGCAAGTGCAGTAAAGAGTAATTATCGAACTAACATGTGTACACATACATATACCTGGTGTGGTGTTTCCAAGAGAAAACTATTTGTTCACTTTTGTTCATTTACCGATCCATGTAATTTACTTTGCGGTTGGGATATAATGTTTTATTACACTGGCTTTATGCCGATGTATCTCTGTTTTTCCGTATCAGATTGTCATTAAGCTAAAGATCACGATTTCATATTAACACCGTACACATCTATAGAGATATATATGCCTATGTATAAAATGTATCGAATCCTTTCATGCAATCTTGCTTCGTTGGCTTTGCTCTTGTATCCTTTCAGCTGTGCTCATCTTTCTCCTCTGCTTTCAACCGTGCACACAGAAATCATTAGTTGGCTTCATCAAGCGGAAATAAAAGCTGGTAGTGGGGATCTTCCTGTTCCTCTGTGATTAACAATTAATTGAATGTTTACACGCGTGTGTGTTGTCGCATGAACGGAAAATAGGTTGACGAATGAACTTCTCTATTAACTTGTAATTATGTAGTATAGCTGAATGCACACTAGTTATAATGTCCCCGATTCACAAATCCTATGCATGTTTCTAATAAATAAATTAAGTGTCTAATTGTAACTATCTTTCTTTCAGCAACAGAGGCCGGACCTTCCTAGACTATTGGTGAGTTCCTATCCAATTTCCATGTTTTAATAGCTGAACGCTAATTAACTTTGTAAAAATAATACATTCCGATTTTCCATGACCGACCATTTCATTAACTGCCAAATTACATGCTACGCATGACTGGATGAGGAGCAGGTGTGCGTCATAATATTTTTCGAGGTTGATCTCATCTCTCATCAAATTGAATTTCCTCTTGGTAAACTTTTGACTCATCATATATTCCACCCCAAAGTTTTCAAAGGGAAAAATACATTTTAGGAAGTTGAAGCCATAATCCACTTTACATGTATTTGCAGGAGGGAAAATGTAAATTGATTTTTTCCTCTTCAGTGTTGTCATTACGTAGAGTAGTATTTTATGTGTGTGAAAGCTCGAAAAAAAACTTTTTTTCCTCGAGTAGTAAACACTCCAATTTATGAGATCATCCAAGCATCACACACGCTGTTTCTGACTGATGACGTATGATATGTGAGGTAGGGTTAAATCCCCTTAAAGCCAGCTCCCATTGACTTTTTTCTCCTCCTCTGACATGATAATATTATCAAGCATTGGAGCAGCTCTCGGCTTTAAATTAATTTCAAACAAACTATTCTCCCCGCTTGGTAAACTTTACGAGGGAGAGGAAGAAAAAAGGGAATAGATTAATAAAAAAGAGATATAAAAAATGGAGAGGATTTTCAAGTGGAAACTTTTTTATGTAGTACAATATCCTCGAAAAAAGGAATCTCTTACGAATGTAAAGTAGGAAGGGAATCTACATAAAAACAGGAATTTATGATAGTTCAACCTCAACAAGGGAGAGAGAGAGAGAAAAAATCTCTGAAAAGAGTTGAGAAAGAAGTGAAGTACATGTACTCAGGTAATTGAGTTCAGGCTCCGTCAGATCGAATGAATGTTTTTGCGAGATTTTTTTCCCTCTCTCTCCCACTTTCTATCCTTTTCAAGTTTAAAGGGAAAAAGTACACGGACTACTTTTTTTCTCTTTCTTAGCCTCCATTTTTTGGCGTAATAGGTTGCAGTCTAGAATGTAGTAGTTCCTTCGGGAAATCGTATTTTTTTGTTGGTATGTTCTCATGTATGCATCATTCATATATTTACCTATACCAAGTTATAAACTAAAGGAGAAAACTAGTAGGGATGTAGACTTTTTAGGATATTTTTTTTCCACTCGACAGATTTTGATTAAAGTTGATGTGGTGAAATTGGCCCGGTTTCTGCTCCAGTCAGATACACGCATCCATAATCTAATTGCATTGAAAAGGAATCCAACCAGGATAAAAAGCGGAGGAGGGAAAGTGACTTCGAATAAGGAAAAAAAGAGGTAGTTGTAATAGAGAAAAAAAAGGAAAGCTTCTTTTTTCCTCTTAATAGGAGGAATATATCTCCAGGAAAGTAACTCGTTTCTTGGAATTTTGTGCGACGGAAGGAAACTTGACTAATATCCAAACTCACAAAGACTCCACTACTGTCTCCTCTTAAGAGGGGAGGCATTTGAGTCAATCATCCGTTTCACTCTCATGTCATGTCCCTCTCTCCCCATCTGTTTGGAGTAATATGGATGATGTAGAATTTGTTATGTAAATTCTAGATAGGATTTAAATTAGACAAGTCGAGCTTAATAATTTGTTCGATTGCCATCTTCCGTATTTAATGTAATGGAGCATTGCGTCATACTCTGAGAATAATTTACCAGACTTCACCTAGAACCATGCCAGAAGCGAAAGTAACCCTATGTGTGTGTGTGAGTGACAACGATGTATAGCTTTTTTGTTGTTATTAAACAAATTCCTTATGTATTCTCACTCTCTCGGTACGGCAGCCTTTCAACTTCAATTTTGACTCGAGAATTGAGCAGGGAGGGGGAAATGACTAGATTTGTGATCATGATGACTACTCAAACTCTTATTATTATCTCAACAAATCTAAACTAATCATTTTCTCTAGACAAGAGCACCCACATGATGAACAAGGCAAATAATAAGCTTTGGAAAAAAGTAGATATTGGAAGTTTACATTTTCAATTTATCTCTTCTCTCTCTCTCTCCTCCCTCATCTCCAGTCGGGTTAGAATTTTTCAAGTAGAAATAATAATAATTTGTTATTGAAGCTGTAGTGATGAATGAGGATATCCTCGTTAGTTTAATGGTGTAACTTTATATGGGAAAGGCTCCATCGCTCCACAATGTATAGTTTTCCCTCTCTCGTTGTTTCCTTTTAGTTAAAACCTACTACGAGTAGAGAAAAAGTTAAATGAATCTGAAGTCATTATTTTTGATACATGGGATACCAGAGGGTAGGCCAATCTGACAATATCACTTTTTTCTCATAAAAGCTCCAGTTGTTCGTACAGTTTGTAAATGAGAAAGACATGAATTTTCTAGGCTTTTGTGGCCAACAGCCTCGTGTTTAAAATGATGGGATGCGTGTAGCCGAAATAATATAGCCGTAGAGGAAAAACAATTTGTCAGATTCATTACTCTGTGCATATGGTTGGGATGATCATGATGTGAAAAGCGGAGTTCTTATCCTCGAGCAGTGCTGTTCATAATCATTACCGTAATCATCTCCTTAAACTGTTATGTATCATCATAAATAACAGAGTATGATTGTGGAGCCGCATCTGGTCTAGAGAGGCATTAATTGTAGGCCTGGCCTTGTGTAATGCGTGTGCATGGCCTTGCCATATATGCAAAGTAAAATTGTATCAAGTATGTTAGGGGAGGATAGCACACTCCACCAAATTTCATGATAATTGTGATGGTCAGAGAAGGATAAGAAAAATATTGTGGGGAATATTGCATAGTCAACAAGGCAGAGTAATCTAGAAAACCTTGGTGAAAACACGTGATGATGATGTTCATCCTGGAAAAGTATAATTTTGGACAGAGTTAAGTCCTCGAAATAGGTTTGAGATGATGATGAGGATGAGAAGCCATGTCCTTTTCAAAGTTTGCTCTTACAAGAGAGATGAACAATGAATGCATAATTTTGAACATGAGCATCATCATCAACCTCCTCTTCACATGGGGCTTTTGTGTTTTTCCTCGTGTTCCTCCCACTCACATTATTTTCCCGTCTAGTCCTCCCTATAATGAAGTGGGAGTGGAAGTGTATGACTGAAATATCCGTGCGGAAAAACTTTATTTTCTCTCTCTCTATCTTTCCCATACAGCAACAGATGCATGCCCAACAACTGGGACCGGCAGCGGCTGCCGCTGCGGCTGCACATCCACCTCTTCCCATGTTACCACACCCTGGGTTGCCAGGAGCTCCAGGGTTGCCTCCGTCCTCGGCTGCATCACTTCTGGGACTAAGTGGATTAGGTGGTCCACATCCTCTCGCCATTCTCAATGCCAAACACGAACTTCATCGAGATGAGAAGCCACCAGGTTAGTCCATTTATCTGCATTCACACTCTTCCCACATACTAATGCTCTCACTTTTCTTTCACTTCGCCTTCCTCAAAATGAAACTCTTTGGGTGAAGTACACTTCTCAGTTGCACAAACAGAGAAATATTATATTTCCTTCAACGTATATCTATAAGATTGTATATTTAACCCTTTTTATTCCGCCGTGAAAAGAGTCAGCATTGTCGGCTAGTATTATTACCTCCATTCTGTTTATTTGTCTCTTTCCCTCTCTCACATGTCGCGTCAGGAATTCACGGAGGAAATCTTGAATCCACGTCTTTTTCAAATGGAAAAAAGAGCATGGAATTAAAGGGGAATAGAGGAAATGACACGCATCGTGGGGGTCTTATACCGTGATCCTTGTCATATGTTGTTGTTACCGAAAATGTCTTATCATGTCATTTCATAAAGGAAAGGAAAAACGGGAAAGAGAAGAGAAAAAAACGCATTTCGTGCTCCATCTCATTCCCTAGAGCTTGTCGCACTTGAATTGTTTTTTCTGCCTTGATCCTCAACGCCTTCCCTTGCACTTTGTTTTTATCCTCTTGCTCTCTCTCTCTCTCTCTCTCTCTCTCTCTCTCTCTCATCCTTATAACTTTTTATATAAACTTATGAGCTCTATCACGTCACCATCATGATGATCCTCATCATTTAGAAAGATCACGCTATCTCTCCTGCTACGCTGGAAACATATCCTCCCACTAACAATGATGAAGGATGGGATTAGACCGGGTTTTGATGAAAAGCACGACAAGATACTAACACTCTTTGGTAAACACTTCATATAAGTCTTTGCACATGGTGGGATATATTTTTTGTAAATCTTTTGTCATTGCCGCTCAGTGGTAAATTTTAGTTATTTAATTACTCTTCTAGACAAACAAAAATCCTTTTGCGAATTTTTTGGGATTTTTTAGCTGAAAAAACCTCATCTTAAGAAGTTGTAAAGCACCTCATTTTAAAATGAACTAGGGTACTGTAACATGAACCTTTTTACAGAGGGGATGTAAAATGTTGTACAATTTGTTTTCATTCTATTTTATTTCCTTTACTTTTTTTCTCTTTGTAAAATGGTAAAAGTGCGCATGTGGTGTTTTCCCTGGAGAGATTTTACATTGCGGTGTTATTCCACTTCTTTATAGGATTTCTCCAGGGAGCCATTTCTTTTTTTTCAGAGAGAAAAGTACCATGCGCAGAGAGTGATTATATAGACGAAATGTTTTTTCTATTAAATACCTGGTGAACTTTCGGAGAAATAATCACATTGCTATAATGAAGCCGTAAACATGGACAAAGAGCGTCATTCACATGAGCACCTCATGTCGCTCTTATACACACACCACTTCATGTTTTATTAGGAAAGTTGATGATTCTATATAATTTAATAGACACGTAGGACGGTCAAGTTGGATAGGACGGAGAGTGGAGATAGGAAAAAGAACAGGAAGTTACGTGGGAGGGCTGAAGGGGCGAAGAAAATTAGTTTTACTCATCATCCCATCATCATCATTACCATTTTCCCTCAATTTGCCTGTATCCACGGACAAGCATATATAGTAGCTGTGTGTGATGATGGGCATAAGGAGAGAGACAAAATATCTTTGTTGAGATGAGGAGAATGGTGTGCAGTAGTTCGTTTCATCTCATCAAAATAAATGCTTTCTCATGTAATTTCAATAGCCATTTAGTCAAGCCTCGCCGCTATGTTCATATAATATGAGACTTGGAAGGGATTTTCTTTTCATGGGGATATTAGCTGCGTTGCATAAGTTTAGATATGTGGAGGCGGCGAGTTGCGTAGTAAATGTATGTATAGCACTTGTAATGCCGTATAGGTTATTTGCACACTCATGGGTCTAATAAAATGCTCTTTTGGGATTAATTGAAAGACTACACTGTGCCACACACATGCACTCTACAGTCACACATAAAGTACCAATGTGGCTAATGTACAAAGGAAAAGGATGAATAAAGCTCCAATCGGGATTGCCACTTTCAATTTGCCAACAAACCGTAAAGTGTGAGAGAGCTCATTAGAGACGACCAAAGAGAGAGAGAGAAGGAAAAGTGTTGATTTTATTTGGTTGAAGGTTCATTTTCAGTTGATGTTATACAATTTTGTTTCGCTATGATCATAATGCTAGATGGCTACAATATGTAATGTTATATGTGAATGAATATTTATTTATGTGTAAAAGGCTTTGTTTAATCAGAAATATGTATTTTGGAATAAGTAAGTTAATTAATACATATTTTTGCTTGTAAAAGCATCAGCTACAAATTGTTTAAAGTGTAGGTTTTATTAAATGTCAAATGTGTGTCAAAAAATGTGTAACTTGTAGCCCAATATGTTATTCACCAAACTATAATAAAAGCTCAAGAGTCGAAGATTAGTCATTATCTTGCCGCTATTAATGAGTAAGAGTAATCTTGTAAGTTGTGTAATACAAATATATTTCCCTTTTAATGTTATAATAAAGTCCACGTTAATATTGGATTTTGGCTGTAATTTATGTAGATGTTTGAAAAAATATTCACGACTCGACCTTGTGACAAACGTTTTGCAGGAGTTAAACGGAAATGGTCTGTCAAAAGTGTGAAAAAAACATGTTTCAAGAATACTTAACATTCTTGCACCATAATTATCCTCATGAGAGCATTTTAATCCGAGACGTTCTCTGTCCTTTTATCACAAGATTCAATGGATTTTATTTTTGAAAGTAGTTTATGTTCTCACAAGGACGCAGATCAACTCGAAGAGTTTATTTCATTTAATTGCATTATTCTGTTTGTTCGGTAATCCACGACCTACATAGGTAAATTCATTCACAAAAAAAAAAAAGTTAAATAAATGACGTTTAAATTCATCAAAAACACTTTAACATTTTAATTCATAAATCCAAGCTCTCTCCGTGTCCTCTGGTATCCTATAAAATAAACTGTACGCCTAATATAAAGAAAAACTTGTCCCGAAATTGAGGTACAACGGAAGGGGAGATCACTCAAGTGGTCATTGAGACGGCAATATGGTTGTTCCTGTCTTTCCACTACATCTCCACCACAAGACCTCTCTCTCTTATCCTCCAGTCATATAAAGGGATTCTTTCTCAGCTGAGAAGCGAATATTAAGGATAAGTGGAATGGAACTATTTGTCGTGAAATGGGGATATTATTAACTGCAGAATAAAGAGAAGAGGCAGACCGAACAAGATGACAGGGAGAAGAAGTTGAAAAGGAACTACACTATATACTCCTTCACTCTCAAGAGCATACAAAGGGAATATTTCATATACAAGAAACCATCTATCGTAATAAAATGAGAGACAAGAAGGAAAAAAGAGGATTTTCGGGTCACACATCTTCATCTCGTTTTCACAAAAGCACCCCAGCAAATTTCCCCTTTTCCAATTGCTTATGCTTTTTTGCTTTCTCAAAAGACAAGCATAATGGTACAACTTCTCGTACAAAATGTAATGGTGGCAGTAACACCACCACTTTTTTTTCTGGAGAAAATCCAGCCGAAAAAAATAGTGAAAAGAGGAGAAGAGGTTTTTGGCTCTTGGAAAATGTGTGTATTATATAGAGAGCACATTATACGTTCTGCTTTTGTGAGTATTTTTTTTGTATTTTTAGTAGATCTCTCTCTCTTTCTCTCTATGCATGTAAGTGAATGGTGAATGTTATGGATTTGATGGGAAATTGTGCTGCATGAGCTGCTGTGAAGTGAACTGAAGAGAGGAAAGTGAAGTAGGAGTGTCGGAAGTGACGTGATGGTAGTACCATTATCCTGAAACCCCCGGGTGAAGTGTTCTTGTCCGACGCTTGTGGCTCTCTTGGGCCAACACTCATCCGGCCAGTATATCCTTTTCAGTTTTAAAAATATATATATCCCTATATATTTTATACAAGAGAAAAGAAATCCTTTTATACTTTATTTCACCATCCTTTAACCAACTATTTCCTCATCAACATGGTTGTTATACACAGCATCAGTGTGTTTTTTTCAACATCTCCTCATATCCAACCCTCCATTTCTTTCATTCATTCAAAAGCTTTTATATTATGACCACTTCAACCTTGCATTATATCACATGGCGTATATTACATGGGAAAAATGGCAATTGAGAATGAAGCTATTTCTCCACGGAGAGAACTCCATTTTATTTATATTCCATTCCAGACGACCACTTCAAGCGAGAAAACTGGTGAGGAGGAAGAAAAAAAGTGTTTCACAAGTAGCTTACTAACAGTAAATCCGCCATTTGCCATTACAGCACATTCTATAAAAAAAAATTTCAACAAGCTCTCTCTGTCCTTTTTCACTTTTGGCTAGTGCCTTTCTGACTGGTGTCTGGAGAGAGGGAAAGAAAGAGAGAGAGAGAAAAAAAATTATGCTTACAAGTTCAACCTTCCGTATATATTCAACTTTTCTTTGCCATATCCTCCCTCCATTTGTTAGAGGGAAAGCTGTGAAAATAAGGGAAATAGTCATGGAGGAAATAGCCCGCGAAACGAACTTTTTTACGCAGTGTAACAAAATTAGTTTCCCTCAGGGTAACCCCAATAATATTAAATAGAAACTTTCTCATGTGTGCACATTCACGCTGTATAAGCTTGGAAAGACATAAGGATCAAATATATATGTGTGTTTGTAATACATACAATATTCATTTGTGTTTTTCTCCAGAATACTTCCGAAGCTCAACTTTGAACATGTGTTCATGTCGCACTCCCATTGCCCTTGTTTTTCCCCTTCTGTCTTGGTTCTAACGCACGCAGATCATTAACAATTTGTGTGGACGAAACCAGTGAGCAGATAGATATTTTTTCTCCCAGAACAAAGGGAACTGACAAGTGTTGGAGTTTTTCTCGTGCACGCATCCTCAATTCCGTCACTCAATTCTTTAAACTCTCATTTTCATGCTTGTTCTTGGAACTTTTAAACCATACATAATTTTTCCTCTTTAGAGATTACTTCTCTCATTTCTCTCTTTCCTCTTCTTTTTAGCCATGCAAGTTCAACTGGCTGTGTGTGTGTAAATGGTCCTTGGTAAATAAAAGAAAAGGCTTGACAGCATAATTGCATGTTTGTTTTGACAGGTTCATATTTTCTCACCTGTGCATGCCTCCAGCATATGGGTACACTTAAATGGATAGATTAAGGTAATTGTATGGAGGAAGTTGAAAAATAATAGAATACACTTTTTTCTTCCTTTCTTTCCATTTCTCAGAGTTGTGTAACGTAGATAATCGTCGAGGAGAACAATAAAGTGCTGTTTCTCTCAAGTCTAGTGGGCTAGCCAGGCCACTCACAAATTTCCATTGTAGTGACCCTACTCACTAGCTTGCTCTGTTAAAAGCTCCTTTTTTTCCTGAAAAAAAATCCCCATTGTCCCATTCTACTTTTACAAATAACCCTTAATTTTATTACAGTCTCGGGACGTAAATACACACACACACAAGCTCTTCTCCTCTTGAAGTATTATGTAGCAAAGGAGGAGGTAATAATAGAGGCAACTTTGGCTACAAGTTAGGTGAAAAGGTTTTTTTCTTTTTCTTCTTCTATGGAAAAGGAAAAAAGAGAATGAATGGACCATCATTGCTCTCCAATTTAACAAATGATTTTATGTCCGTTGTGGACAAGGTAAAAAGAAGGGGTTTTCTTTTTGAGCTACGGTAGTAAACCATTTGAGGATATATCCTATCAACATCCATCTATCCCATTTGTTTGTGTGTGTGTGTGTGTGCTTGAGGTAAATTAACAACAATTTCTTGAACTTCTATTTTTCACGGAAATTCCCCTTCTGCCTCTCTCGTATTTTCTGAAGAGAGAGTGCTTTTTCAATGAACTCACAATAATACGAGATGAGTAAAGCCTTTTGACACTTGAATAGCGGGGGATGGAGGCTATTGAGCACGTAATGCATTAATCCATGTAGTGCTTCCAGGGAAAATCAACTTTATATCTTTAGCCTTCAAAAGAAACAAGGGGTTAGAGGGACTTGTGTGTAATCTCCACATTTCAAAACAATTTTCTCCTTTATTGACAATCCCGATAAACTCAAGTGATAAAAGGAGCGCTGAGGTAGAAAAAAAATTAATTTGAGGAGATTCCCATCTCTCTCCTCTTTTTCAACTCTGGTAAAATATGTTACCTTTTTGGGAGGAAATTATCATCAAATCTGGAAAGGCATTTAAGAGTCATGGTGTTCCCTGAAAAAAAAATCTTGTTATTTTATCCTTTTCCCATTGTTTACAGACAGCACACATGTTACCGTTCTCGAACCCATATTTCAGCTGTCAGCTCGTGTCACTCAACGGGATTTCTGTGATGACCCTTGTATCCATGCTAAAGCGAATCAAGCTTATTCATTATTACTCAGTCAGACAAAAATGTAGTCATTCACTTCACTAGTTTTTTCTCTTCTACCTTTTCTGTTTTACAATACTCCCCTTCAACCACACCCTTATCGCATGAAAAATCTCAAAACTAGAAATTAGCTCAACAATTTATTTCCCTCTGTCCCCTTCCTTCTCTCTCTCTCTCTCTCTCTCTCTCTCTCTGTTTCTCTGTATTTTGGAGGGGAGAGAGGGAGTAAAGGAAAACGAATACTTTGTGAAGTTGATTGACTGACAGAGAGAGAAGAAAAATGAATGGTTTCCTCAACCAGAGCTGTCGACTACCCTGTTATTTTGCACACTTTACTCTATCAAATTTGTTTGTGAGCTTGGAACCATGTTAGGAATTACAAGTAGGCTAATATATCTCTCTACAAGGAAATATTGAACCCACACATGGATTTTTTAATGGAGAGAAACATATAATAATGATGGTCATCATAATGACAAGGTCGATCCTTTTGACTTGAACCAGTTTGCAGTTTGGCAACTTTCAAAACGTCTCATTATCTCAGTTCTGGGCATTGTTGGGCTGGATGAATGAAACAATTTGAATGCCCTCTCGACAAAGAGTAATTCTTTATGGTGAATGATGTGCTCTGTGATGAGAAACATTTTGTCCGTTTGGGGATGGGAATTTAATGAAATGAATGAGGAGGGGAATGGTGATGAGGAATTTTTTTTGAAACCTTGTTGAGAAAAAAAATCCATGCACACTAGTGAAGAAATCTTTGTCTGTTTTTTTGTTTTGTTTAGAGGTATGCGCATGTTCAATTTTGAGCAAACCGGTTAGCATATCGTGTCGATTAGATGATATTGTAATTTTTATCGGGATAATAATATCGTCCTCTTTTCAAAATAGACGGCTGCATGATACCCTATCAGGAGATGACTGTCTTGAAATAAAAAGGGAGCAGTTTTTTATGTGCTGTCTTCCCTGAGCGTAAGTTATTGTGTAAAAAAAGTTCTCAAAATGAAAATCGACAATGTAGATCTTCTTGCATTATGTATGAGCGGTGGATTACACAGTATTCATTCCTTCCAGCGGGGAGGTTGGCTAGAGTGAAAGAAGAAGAAAAAAACTCGATTTTGTATTATCCTTCCTTGGCTTCATACCGAGTGAGTGGTCTGTAAGAGGAGGCTCCGGGCAAGGAGGTAATTTAGCAGAGAAGGACGTATAATACTACCTTTGTGCATGTAGTTGTGAAAGAGAGGAGAGCGAGAACAGGTGTTTTCGCTATCACGTTGGACCACCCGGTGAGATAATCAATCAATTGATTTATCAGCTCATCTCTTCATCGAGTTTACTTGTGGTTTGCTTGTTGCCACAGGCTAGCTTCGTTCCTTGGTTGGCTTGTTCGGTTTAAAAGAACATTTTCTTATTAACTCTGACATGTCTTGATGCGTTTTGCTATGAGAATGACTTGGAGAATTTGGGATGATGAAAAGGAGATCCGGTTGTGGATTTATTTGAGAATTGATAATTTGAAAAGTAAAGGCTAAAGTTTGATGATAGGGTAGAAGCAAAAGATTGTTGCTTTGTTGTGATAAACATTTAAGAGATGTGAGAGATTGGATTCTATTTGTTTAGTAATGATTTTAATTTTTGGTCGAATAATATCTTCTTTTTTTGACAAATTCAACGTCGACTCAAAACAATATATTATTATGAGAGCTGTTAATAATTGCAGATTTTAATGCAATGGTGGTGATAAGGTTAAATCTAAAATATTAAATGACAAAATAAACGTAGACAGTGCAATGATGCTTATGGCCACCAATGGGATGAGAGGTTGCGCGTGGTTAAGCTTGAAATTCGAAATCAGCATACTATTATTTCCATCTTTCAAAGTTAAATTATTCATGTAGGCCTTTTCAAGTGGATGACAGATGTCAAGGAATGAGACAGCAAAATCTGACTTTTGATCAGTTTTCATCAACACAAAAATTATAAGCCTGAGTTGATCCATTATCTTGTTGAAATATTCACGCTCCACACGACGATGATTTCGAAACACACTTCCGTCTGCATTATCCACTAAGATCCTAACGATTTAAGGCAGCTGATGAAACTTGGCGATAATTGAACGTTGCACATGAACGTATTTATAAAGCAACTGTTGAGCGATGAAATGTTCAACAAACTTGTTTGATGCAAATAAAATTCAATTTTGAGGCGAGCAAAGAACTTTGTAATTTAAATATGAAGCATTATGGAAGGTTTTACTACTTAATCATGAAAATGGGAACGATACATTTGTCAAAAATGAATACAATACTTACTTGCATTTACCATTCATGTGTTCAACTTGACAAGAAGTCTGTAAGGGAATTATTTTAATCCTAAAAAACATTTCTCATTTCAAATTAATAAATTCTTAAGCCTAGACTATATCAATGTATATATACCTATGTCAAATATTTAGTGAACCAGTTTAGTGCCATTAAGTTTTTTTTAAATTAAAATCTGAACAGCCCAGTTCGCTAGATTTGTCGTATTTGAGCCAAATTGATATTAGCTAAATGGTTATTCTAATAAATAATAATTCTTGATGTCATGTTTTTTTTTCATATTTGCCCACATCCTGAAAACGCGACTTGGATACTTACCTTTACCACCTTGGAATGGATTATTCCTATACTGTTGGATTCTTCTCATCAACAGCCTTATCATCCGTTGAGGATCGTCATGCAAGCAAGGTAATTCCCAAATTACTTTTTTAAATTTATAATATATCTCTCTATCGCAATATACTATTCT
>JAHZNA010001675.1:0-17677 GCA_027743935.1 Sinodicranocentrus sp. ZH6
TTCGTATTCCTCGCATTAAAATACACATATGTACAAATTTTCAGCCAAAAAGCTTTCAAGTGTCCACTTCGACACCTCAGGTCCAAAATGTGTGGTTATGTCATTGGATCGTTTGTTTTAGTTATCAATTTCTTTCGAAAGGAAAGTTGTTAATCTGCTGCACTGAATGAAACGTCAAGCATAGAACCCATCAGCCTACAAAACAATATTTTACAGTTTCAATTAACGTTAAATATTATATGTATTGTATTTGTTTTACTTTGAGGTATTGATATTGATGTGCTATGTGCTCACATCAAACTTAGTTAGTTTATGATTTGCTGGATGGCGAAATATGGTAAGAGGGGTAAAACTAGGGGTAGTTAAGAAATAAATTTGCAAAAGTGCATCGCTGATGGAGAAGCAATAAGAAATTTTTTAAATGTTCATTTTAATTTTCATAGTGTTTCTGAGTGATTTAATTGACTAATTATTATGAAACTTGAGCACGTCAAATTGGCAAATATAGTGTTTCAAAAACAGAAAGGCTAGAAACTAACTAATTGTGAGTGTAAGTAGCCAGAGTTAATACATTGGATACAAACAAGTGGAGTATATGAAGCGTTGCAGCAAACTTAAATATGGTGTAACATAATGAACCAACATCATGAAAAACAATGCACTCTAGCCTAAATTTGCAATGACCTATTTGATTATATGCATATGTAACGATGAAAAAATATTTATTACGAAATGTGTTTGTTATAAATAATACATGTTACTCCAAAACGTAGGCAAGTTTAAAATTAAACAGCTCTACAAAATCAGCAAATTTTTCCTATCCATGATTATAATATGAGAGAGTTTAAGATCCGGTGGTTTCTTTTCTCCCTTTTTACACAAGCATTAAGAATTAGAATTAGCAAATTAGAATTAGGAAACTGTTAAAAGAAGTTGTAGCACGATTTATTAGTTAAATTTTGTTTTGAAAAAATTTCGAAAACAATGCCTCAGTTTTGCAAATGGATCGAGTTTAGTTTTTCCCACCATTTTTGCTTATAACCCCTTAATATGAAGGCCAGGTTTAATTTATATTTATTTTGGTTAGGTTATGTTAATATGAAGGCCAGGTTTAAGTTATATTCATGATTCTTAACTTGATGATCACTCAATGAATGACTCAATTTTAGTCATTTTTATGTAAACATGTACATTCGGGTACATGTTGGGTTTGTGGTGCATTCCTTTGTGGTAAACGTCTATGTGAAACTTTCCGCTTAGGGTAAAAAAATTGGGGTGCATTCCGGTAACCTATTTGCATTTATGGGTAGGCATGTTATTGTTTCGTGTTATTAACGTGATCTTGTATCATCTAATAGACAACACTGAACCAACTAAAATGTTCAGCAGAATCTCTAATTAAAGCTGATGTTGCACTTGCCAATAGGTTTACTTAATTTGCACATCTGAATATGTAATTATTAATTATAAAAAGTCGTATGGTTCAGCCAAGTTAACGAAATCTTTGAAACGAAACTATCTATTCAAAAGTGACAAGGTACCGTAATAAGAAGGTTCCCAAATAGTGACTTTCTTCCCTCCTCCTTTGTACAAGCGGTTAAGTTTTAAAAACTATCAGCACATTATGGTGTATATGTCCTTCCCTCAGCGAAGCGAGGGCCAACGATTAGTTTCAGATGATTCTGTGTTAAAATCTTCATTACAGCTTAGCAAGGATGTATGGTGGATTATTGGCTGTTATATAATGATTCAGGATAGATTTACGTATTGTATCATCAAGCGTAAGCTTTAGATGTAGAGCGTTGAACGTGCATTCATATAAATCTAAAACGAACTTTTCAAGTCAATGATTCCCAAAATTATTCTTTCCTTGTAATTGCAATTAAGAAGCAACATGTATTTTATTGATCAGTAGTCGTTGGGTATACAAATACAGGTCAGTGTTATTGAAATATTTTTAATAGACCTCAAAAAAACGAGGAAGCAGGAAAAATAAGTCTAGATAAAACCTACCTAGTTAAAAATTAAAAGGAATCCATTCTACATATTCATGAAATTATTTTCAGCACATAAATTGACAAAATATCCTCGGGATCATCCAACAAATAAATAATAAAACGAACTTTTCAAGTCAATGATTCCCAAAATTATTCTTTCCTTGTAATTGCAATTAAGAAGCAACATGTATTTTATTGATCAGTAGTCGTTGGGTATACAGGTCAGTGTTATTGAAATATTTTTAATAGACCTCAAAAAACGAGGAAGCAGGAAAAATAAGTCTAGATGTATGTAAACCTAGTTAAAAATTAAAAGGAATCCATTCTACATATTCATGAAATTATTTTCAGCACATAAATTGACAAAATATCCTCGGGATCATCCAACAAATAAATAATAACAAACAAAACAAGTAAGACAAAGATATAATTGCAACAATAAACCAAATGATTTAACTGGCTTTATTAGAAATTGCAACAATACGAATGATTATTTGATTAGCCACGTATTTAATTTAGTTTGTATCTTGCTCAATATAGTTTCATTTGATCATTTTCATTATATAAACAAAACTGCCAATCTATCTCAATGCAATGTAGTTAGTCAAATAATTTCTCAATTGTATCTTACGGTTTCAGGATTCACTTGTAGTGTTAATATTTTTTATGACACTTTCAGAAATGATCTTCTATATTACGAAGATTAATTCAGTAAATTATCGAAAAACTTCAATTCCCTTCTCGTCACCTGTGCAATTTTTGTCTCAGGGAACTACCAAGTCAAGTTGACTAACTTGTTCGTTTTATCTTCGTAAAATGCTTATTATTTTCTTTATAAATTCTTATAGGAGGCATATCATGTACCACTCCTCCAAGCTCATACTACATCTTTGTTACAAATTACAGCGTTTTTGAGGCTCTGTTGCACGACTCAGGCGTGACAAATGGGCGTTTACAGCATTTTACTTGAAACCTTCCTCTTGTAGTTGTAGCATTGCAAAAAAATGGATAAAATTCCTTGTAGCTCCTTGTTTGGCCCATTTTGTCGTAAAAATTTCTCTCATATAACTATTACTTGTCCAATTTAGATAAGAATACCTAAACAGAAATTCTTTGTCATTGTCATAAATTTTTTTCAAACAAATTACACACTTGAATGAAACCTCAATACGTGAATGAATAAAAAAGTTGGACCCAGCTTGACTGCTAATAATGTGGATAACATGTATAGGAACCCAGTAATTCCAAATTCAGCAAAAGCAAAGGATTATCGTTTCGAGCAAGAAATATCTTACTTCGAGACAATGAAGATCAGGGAGTTGTAACTTGTTGCAACTTGCAACCTCATAGCTTATATATGTTTATCATTTAACAGACGGTATTTAATGGTTCATAATTATTTAACCAGGATACGAAGTATGTCACTAGGCTATCTCTAACCATCAGGGAAACCATACTAAACAATTCACGAATCCAACTACGTCTAAGCCAGCAGTAGGGAGGAGGCGGTTCCAACGACCATATTATATTGCAGCGTAGAGCGCAGTATCGCTACATATACTTACGCAGGGAAACCAAAAGGGAATCTGAAAAAGAGGTATATAAAATCTGCAAAAAGTTTCCACGTAACGATCCAACCTCTTCGATATAACGCTTAACCGGTATCAACTCGAGAATATCAACCAACCAGTTGAGAAAGTGACTAGAGGAGTAATCTCTAAATGAAATTGAAAACGAGGCATATAACGCAACGTCATTTTGACTACCAGTGTGAGTGCGGAGCGGAGGTGTATGTATGCTCATATCTCACTTGAAAAAGTGAAATGATCCTAGTGACCTGGTAAAAAATATTTTGTGGTTGTTTACCTGCTGTTCTCAGTGCATTTATTCAGTGCATACTTTTAGTAATAATCTGTGTCGACGACCGAAGTATAGAATGTCTTTCTTAACGCTTACCGCTCATTCATGCCCGAGCATGATTCATGAATAATCACCAGGAGCGATTTTTAACTACTCATTTGAAATTCGCAAGTGTGCAATGTTTGCAATGAATATATTTATGCCTCGTTGGTTCGTGTCGTGTCATTTCATGTAGAGATTGAGATTGCATAGACAAGAAGAATTCTCCCTTTGTCTTCTCCCTTCTCCGAAAACAATCCCCATGTAGCTTTCGCTTCGTGTACTTAGGATTGTCACCACGACACACACTATCTACATTTCCCCTTGGAGTCTTCCCCATTGCGGCAATTCATCATTTCTGATTTCTGGTGATGATGATGAACTTGTTTTTAAAAGCCCATCCTCAATTTTCAATTTGACAAGAGGACACATATTCCTTGTTGTTCGCAACACTCCTTCCACCAACACATCAATCCCTATGTAACCACTCAAAACTCACCAAACCTAAGCCTATATACCTAAGCAACTACAACTACATATCTTAGGCGTTATGCATAGATGATAGGAGAGATAAGCCGTTGAAAGAAATTGGGCATCGTTCACAGTTCAAATCAAGCACACGCTTGTAATCCATTCTCTTTTTGATGATTATGATGTAAAGCAATCAAAGGAAGACTGCTGCAGACAAAGCTACTTTTCCCAATTTGCAATTAAAGCCTTTACAAAAAGATATCTAGAGAGGTTAGATGGGATAATTGGCCATAAGCAAAGATATCGTGTTAAGGGGGAAGTTGGAGGAGGATAAAATTTCATCGAGAAAAGAAATGGTTGCAAACGCTATCTTAATGGGGGAATTGTGAGGTTGATTAGCTTAAAAGTTTAAAAAGCTTATTGCGCGCACCTGATAGTTTGGATCAAGTAAATTCCTTGGAGTTGTTGAACACTGATCTTTGTTATTATTCTTCTCTTTACTGCTGGCCAACTTCTTGCTCCCTCTTAAATCCATCTTGGCACTGGGCTAATCACTTTGAAAAGCTGTATAGGTGCACTTTCACAAATAAAATTCTTTCGTCAGACGAGAATTTCTCAATGCGATGGGATTCATTCAATCAGGTTATGATGACAAATGTCTACTTTTATCATGTGAGTAAATGTCAGCGAGATCCCATGGACAGGATGGCAGTTGGATATACATTCGAACTAGATTCAGTAGCATTCCAATATCCTATCTCTTTTACAGCAATCGATAATCAAATCAATTTCGCCCACGCGTTGGTTTGTACTTCCACTCAATCACTTGGCTGTTGTTGGCACACTTGTCACTTTCATTCATTTTTTCCCCTTTTCTAGCCTCAATCGAATGTTAAATATCAACGTTCATTGCTGTGTTGACGAATTTTTCTGTTGTGGTTGATTGCTGGTTTTAATTCTGTAAAAACAGCAAGAAAATGTGTATGTTTGGAATGGAACGATTCTCAGAAGTAATGATACCACTACCAAAACTACATTATCCTAAATTGAAAAACAATTCACAAGAAAATTTGGGCCACAACATAAGAAGTAGACTTAGAATTAGAATGAAGCATAATATATGACGACAAGGACAACGACTGACGACGGAGGGAGATAGATGGAAGGATGATTCATTTTCTATTGTATATTGTGTGATGGTGTGATGTGATCACGAACTTAAATAGCACAACAACTCATACACTACACTGCTACTATACCTACTATCTACTACTACTGGGTCCTTTAAATGCTATGCATATTATTTAGTAGTGAAATGAAATAATGAGTATTTTGAAATTGGAATGCTAAACTGCGTCTGTACCAGTGCTAACTGTAGCAAACGCCCGCCTATGAACTCGTTTTGTATTTTAAATTTAAATACGCACCTTCTGATTCATGAATAATTGTATGTAAAATGTAAATGGTCACAAATAAATATGCAAGTATAAAAAATACCTCAAGTTCCTATGCAAAATGCTGTGGAGTGCCTCAGCCAGGAAAACTATTACAGTCCATCTGCAAGACAAACTGCGCATCTTTTATGAAAACAAAGAAAGTTTCTATTTTTTATTTTTCGTCGGCTGGGGACAACTACTATCTTTTATATCCTATCTGGAAATTTCTGAACATACTGTATTGTAATATTGTAAATGTAATTTGTAATATGCATTTCTGTCCCCAACATAATCGACAAGTATACAAGACTCAAGTCAAAGAAGCGAATTTTCTTACTCAACGGTTACTACAACTATCTATAAAAAATATTGATAAATAATTCATTTTAAGCGGATGTAAACAACCACATTGCAAGCAAGACAACGATAAACGCTTGAATCGAGCAAGTAAATTGCTGGACGTTGTAGCTGGAATTTTGCCATTCCAAATGTGAATGTACTCTCATTATTGGAATGGAATGCTGTCTGTATTTTTTTGCGTTTTCCATATCCTTATTTCCCTTTTCTTTTCTTGATGGATTCTTCTTCGATCCATGCAACATTTCGTTTATATTACAACAATTACCACTACAACCTACAACAAAAGTATCCACACTTATTCAAGCATTTTTGCTGGGAGTAACCTTTTCAAAACTATTTTCAATAAACACGTACAGCGTAAAACATTTTAGCATTGAAGTCTAATGAAGATGCGAAAAGGGAATAAGGTTTACTTGAATTATCATTGCTTCATTGGCTTTTAAGCATATTTACGTGCAATAATAGAGATTTGTAATTTTTTTTATTGTTGAATGTGGTGTGTTTGAATATTCGTAAAATAAAATTATTACTGAAGCGCCATTAACATCTTCTCAACATCACACCATACACCAACAATATTGACTGGTGATTGAAGGAAGACCCAGCTCTCAAGTAGGAGTAGGATATATGATGATATATGTTTAATGAAAACGAATGACGAAATACAAAATTATGAGCGATAATGCTGGCAACGTTAATGTGTAGTGACTCATGTACAGAAAAAATTAGAGAGGAGAAAAAGTGAAGAGCAACAATGATAATCATGCAAAACAACTTATTATCATAATTTTCGTAATTATCACTGCAACATCCCTCTTTGTTCCTATCACACTACAAGTATCGTACCTTATATTCGTTATACAAGAGCTAAACGCGTCTGGAGGTAAACGTCTGTACCATAAAAGTCTGTAGATTATATTATTATTATGTGAGTCAATGTAATACTTATTTATATGCATGCATTTCTCTTCTTTACTTTTTTAACCCTATCTCACTCGCACACTTTACACTTAAAAGGAAGAACGCATTCAACAAACTTCCTGTCTGAATCTTTCACCTTTTGAGAAGGAAAACAGTTTTTATAATCTCGACTAAAGATCTTGTTTCTCGTCACTAGCCAGTCAGCTGCAAAATAGGAAGAAACGCTTGCGAGTGTGTACAAACGGCTGTTATATATGAATGACATATTAGAAGAGGAGTGATTATGTCTTTAATTTGAAAAAACGAGTACGCACGCTTCTTCTCTCTCTTCCACTTCAGCCAAAACCTAATTAAATCCTGCCCACCTTAAATCACACGTCTTTGTCAGAAAAGCAGAGAAAATCTGATACCAACAACAGCAACAACGGTACAGTACAGTATCCACATGCAATGATATCCACTAGTCGCAATTAAAAACGAGCACATCAAATGCAAAATAGAAAATTCTTATCATTAGTACGTCTTACGATTCAATATACGATTTTCATCTACGTGCGGGATGTTAGCGTTAATTTTATACTCCAATGTGAAGACCACGGAGAGAAAGAGGAAGCAATGATGTATAATGGTATCTATACTACAAAGATACGCATTTCTTGTGTACTTGATCAAAGGGCAATCCCACACTGTGTCACTGTCACAAAAAAATTAACAATCATTCTCAATCAGAAAGACGTCAATTAATACAGAGAGCAACTCCATCCTTTTGCTGCATCCACCTGACACTGATATGTACTTTTAAAATGGACTGCACCCAATTAAACTGATGGGACTGACTTCGAGTGAAAAATCCAAATGAGGTTTTGTTTTTGGGATAAACATCCATTTTTCACAGGCAAGAGAACTGACGCATTTTCCACGTTTCACATTTAACAAAAACCAAGGCTCCACACTTATAAACAAACATTATATTGAAGTATGCACTGCACACTTTTCTACATTTCAGCTAAAATCCTTCCCTTTCAAATTCTAATATATCTTTTAAAACTTCATTTCAGGTAGGGAAGCTATATTTACCAAAGGTGTTTGCTAATCCTTAAAAAGAATATAAATCAGACTAATGTGTTGTTATACATCCTATAATATTTTTCAACTTTTCCCTGCTCATCATCACACACATGATGAGTGTGGTTTCTGGTTAACCTGCCATTCCTGCGTGTTAAAGAGTTTTGAAACTTATCTAAAAAGCAAAACTTTTATAACTGTACTCAACTTTAGGAAGAACATACATTTTGAAAAAAATACACGCTTATTTTAGAGAAGAAGCAACAGTTGGTGTGCTCATGGAGGCATGGCATGCAATCTCTGAGGGAATTTCAAGCCATGTGTGCAACAAACACCAAAACTCCTACGCGATGTGAACGCCTATATCTTCGATATTCTTAGCAGACGCCGTCGTAGAGTTTTGCTGTGTCTTAAATTTAGGAATACACTGATACGCTAAAAATCACAGTGACGACGACGAGTACTTTACCTCAATAAACGGTTACACGTTACACTCTGTGCATTTGTGTATTCTCTGAAGTCAAGCTATGAACCTACCAGCGATGCACGAGGGTAAGACGTACATGATGACTGACAATGAATGGGATTTAAGTAAGTAACTGGTAAAAAGGGAATTCTTCAAAGTGTAATGCATTGAGCATAGCTGAACAGAAACTGTGTAACGAGCAAACTCGAAGCCTTATATGTGTTGCCTTGTACTAACTTTTAAAGCTAATAAGCTAAATAATCATGTCGCCTGCATTTTCGTGTCTATTTTTTTTACAGAGACAAGTCCACAGTATTTTATTACAAACACATGACAAGGGATTCTCTAGCAGTCAGACCGTCAGACGAACCATCGCTGTCACCTCGAAAACTTTTGTTGCAAATACATTAATCCTCTTCATTATGATAAACGTGCGTTCATTATGTTCATATTCACATTGTTGAGTACCTAGTTAGTACCTACACTCTACACATACCTGTGCGTGTCACCTGAATATTCAAAGTAGGGACATAGTGCATAGCACATGCACAGCCCTCGAAAAATTATTTGTTCCAACATACAGTAGATGTTTGTTCCTTAAAGTCGCCCATTCGTTTTTGCGATGGCAATGGCTGTAAATGATAGAGAGGAACTTCAAATCTTTAGAGGAAAAATAGAATTACATGTGGTTTTGGTGTTTTTACCTGTGCACTTGTTACTTTACACTGAAAATCATGCCACGCCGCCGAAATGTAGGTCTGTGTTTTCGCTCCTGTAAACAACGATTTTCCGCGTGTAAAAATAAGGCTAGTTGTTTAGAAATATGCACATGCTTATGCTTACGCATCTTATGAATAGTAGAAGAAGGGGTAGTAAGTCTGAAAATTAAAAGCCTAGTTGATTACTTTATTATCATTATCACTACCCCATTACTTTTTTGTCACCACCAGCTGATCGGTTTTTAGAAATTTTTTGACGTCGAAGATATGACGCGATAAAAGAGTTAATATCTCAGATGCGTCTATGCATTCTCACGCTTTCTCAAAGAATTGTATAAAAAGTGTGATCTGATTATGGGCAAATGTTTTATTAGCTGCATTGCATCGCAAATTTCAGCCACTCAATTTTTATGAATGATTGAATTAAAAGAAGAAGTGAACGTGGTTAAAAACACGAAGGAAGGGAAGGAAGATTGTAGAATATAGCATATATCATATTTTTCAAAATACCAGCGGAGCATAACCTTTATTTTAATTATAATTACTGAAAATGCACTTTTCAAGAGAAAATAGAGCTAAAAAATGCATTTCATTTTCAATTTTTATTTTTGTAAATTATAACCATAGGCAAAAAAGATGTGATTAAGCCTTTATAAAGCCGTCATTATAACAAAATTAGGCTTCAATCTCATTGAAAACTTTTTGACTTTGTAATTGCAGAAATGCAGCATTTTACCCATTTGGTACACACACACATACACAGTACTCATTTGTTAGTATAATGGTGTTTTTTAAAATCTTGAAATGGTTTAAAGCTTTAAATCCTCACATTGCAAATTGCAACTGCAAGTAAAATTTGTCTCAACTTCTTCCTGAATGGGCTGAGCCTGAACTGAATTGCATCTCTGAAATTCTAAGTACATTATATTTTGTATATTGGATTGCTTACTCCCTGCTTTTGCATACACAATTCGAGCTCATTTAGTGTTCTACTGTTCTACAGCAATTTTCATGACAATAAAAGTTGAAGTGGAAGAGAGAAGTTTTTTCTGCAAAGAACAAATTACAATATCCCGTTTCATGAGCAGTGGAGCTTGGCGAAAACCTTTATTTTAAAGTTTACTGTACCTTGAATGTGGAGATGACTGTAATCTGCGCTAACAAGAAAGCCACGATTTGATGAATGATGTTGGGAAGAAGGGAATAATAGATGATGCAGATGTAATGTAGTAGATATGGATGTGTTGTCTTGTATGTAGACATGCAGAGTGGAGGAGTAGTACATGATGCATGAGTTGAGCCAGGTTGATTTTTATGAACAAAAAGGAAAGAGGAATTCACGAATGGAATAAAAGTATATGATTCTATTCTAACTCTACTTAACTGAAGCGTGAAGAAGGGAAATGTATATTTTGGTTCTTTTACTGCAACCGTTCGTTCCTTACCGTTTTCGCAAGTGGGGTTTTCTAAAACAATAACACTTTGCTTTTTTACCAGTGCTCAGTGGAGGAAGAAACCTGACATGGTTGATTGGTTACATAAACTGCACTAAATTGTAGGCTATACGTGCAAATGCTGTTCAATTGGGAATCTTTGCCCAACCAACTGAGAGTTTTTTGCTAAAAAATTTCCCTCTTCGATTTTTATTGCTTTTCTCATTTTATATAAACTTAAATAGAGAAAGAATTGGACAGTGAATATGGAGGTTGAAAATTCTCGAGGTTCATCCTTGAAGGAATTATGAGGCTGCTGATGAAAGTTATGCTCTGTCAATTTTGTTTTCATTTTGCAATTTTTTCATTAATTTATAAAGGAAAGGGAAAATAGGAAAGATTTTTTTAAAGTTTGAGGTGTACACATATGATGTAGTAGTTCATAGACTATTCTGAAGAAATCAATGAAATCACAACCTCAATCAATCTCAGCTACGGTGTACGTGCTCGGAGTAGTTTCTCTAGTTTACTTTGCTGCAGGTATTGCACGCGTAAATGGTGGATGCGAAATGCAAAATAAGCAAATTCTGATTGCGTATCGGCTTTCATTATGAGCTATTATGAGACAAGTTTCTTACTTGCTGGTAGATTTCTTTTTGAAATTATTTATAGTGACTACTGGGTACAGTCTTTATGCTAATCTGTTAATTAGTGGCTTTCGGCAAGTAATTAAATGTGCTGAGCTTGAGAGCGACAAATTCATTGTACTTTAGATGAGTCAGGAAACAAAAACAATTTATTCAAGTATTTATCAATCAAACCTCATAGCCTTAGCGTTAGCACACAGTAAGTACACCTCCAAGTTCTGCAACAACTATTGCGTATTCATTTTTGTAGGTCTGTGTATGTATTCGATTACCGCGTTGAATGAATTATTCATCCAACAATACAGATTCCCTTTGTGGCTGGGCAATTTACGAAAAGTGAAAACGGTGCTAATGGGATTAATCATTGCCAGTGCTAGCGGTGGTTCTCTTGATTAAGAGATGTTTTCTGTGCAATGAAAGGATGTGACTGCATGATGATTGCTATGTATTTTACATTTTAAAATAGGTAAATTTCGAGAGACGGAGATTTTCTCGTACCTAAAAGTATGCAAATATTTTAATTTAACGAAATGTCATAATACATGAAACGAAATGAAATTTTATAATACAAGATCTTATTCTATGACAACATATGCTACTAGTGTTTTTAAAAATCACATTCGTCTCAAATAAGTGACATCAGAGGATAGCTTTGAAGGGCAAACAATGACATTTGATCTACAGAAGGCAGCTCCTTTACCTATTTGGAGTGTTGGGTTTTTCATCCAAGGAGTGGGCAACACCTTTCTTCCACCAAAAACTCCATGGGGCGGTGGCCTGGAGAAAGATGATACTGGCCGTTGAGGAATTGGGGGTCTTCTACTAGGAACAGGAAATGCAGATAGCCTAGAGCTGTTTTCTAAATTTGAATCCCTTAACTCTCTCATCATAAACAGACTAGGAGAAGGAGACGACGACCTTTGCGTTGGGAGTGGCTGCTGCGATGTCGCTAAGCACGCAGAGTTGGATCTCCAAGGGGCCTTCACAAAATCTCGGAGTGTTACTCTAGACGCACACCGCATCGTTATTGGAATGTTTTCAAAGTGAGGCGGGGTCGATGATTTACTTTTTGTACTGCTGTCTTTTTCTTTAAACCCTTTTCTGATTTCAGACGCCTGACTGCTGCTGGAGGATGCTTCTATTTCTCGAGTGGGATTCGAACACCGCTTTGGTAAGCCGTGGAGAATGTCGTGAATTTCTGGATCTTCAATCTCACTTTCCGAGTCGAGAACGGGCAGTGGGAGTCGTTTCAGCTGAGCATGAGGACGTTCTGATGGCGGGTGTCCAGATGAAATGTATAAACCACTGGGAGACTTGATGTTTGGTAAAATACATCCAGCATTTTGCCTTTGGAGAGACCCACACCTACGATAAATTTCCAAAATGTCTGCTTGACTGGATCCAGAAGTTGCTGATGTAGCAACTGTATACGAACTGTTACTATTGCTGTCAGTGTTGGTGCGAAAATAGTCTGTATTTGAATTAATTCTTGAAGGGTTCGTTCGCGATTGGGTGTCTTCCTCTGATGAAATGTTAAAACATCGAAGTGCCTGTCGACGGATTTTGCTCATGCAAACACACTCTTGTAGAAGGGTGTACCAGTGATGAAGGGCTTCCGTGTTGTTGTCACTGGAACGGAGGAGTATTGTAGCCTCGTGTGTAACTGCGAGAGCAATTCGAGAGCTGTTACGCCGCGATTCCCAACGAATTTCCTCGACGTTCGCTAATCTCAACTTGGTAATAAACAATACAGTATTCGTCATTTGGTAAAATATAGTTTAGTTTCAAGATATTTATTATGGCTTACTTTGTAAATGAATTGTCCCATTGCAGACAGGGTTATGTGAAACCTGTACACATTTCTGAGCCTTCTGAAGCAGTGTAAATAGTCCCTTGTAAGAATAAAGTACCGTTCCTTCCATCTGGACCACATTTTCTCCCTTTGCTGCATAAGTAACCCTTTTTTTACAACCGGCGGATCTCCCCAAATGTTGACTCGATCGGTGGCTCCAGATTCCTGGTCAGATGGTGAGCTAACACACGCTGTATGTGTTCTCAAAGTATCGTCGTTGCCAAAATCCCATTCCCAACTCGTTGCAGCCTAAGTGTAAAATTATTAAATAGATTGTGCTGCTGAAATTTTTGATTTGGAATTTGTTACCTATGTATGGATTGTGGATCTAGTTTAGCTTACTACATCAATTGGGCTGAGGTAAGGACAGGCTATGCTGGTGGCAAACTGTCGGTGGAAAGTATTGGCAGGAAGTGGAGATCGTGAAGTAGATGCTGTAAGTAGTGGTGCTGCCTTAGCAGGTGGTGTGACTCGGGATTGTCCTTTTCTGGAAACAGCACGCTGTGGTTCATCGGAGTCATTTTGTGGTCCATTGTTTTCAGAACCTCCTCGTGTGGGTGACATTGGTGGCATTGGGGGAAAAAAGGAGCTTAGTCTACGAGGTGGTAAAGGCGGTGGTGCAAGTTGAGGCAAGGGCGGTGCCAGGTTTTGCAAGTTCCAAATTCCAGCGTGATTCGTGAGAAATCTATGACTTGCTATAACGGCTGCACGGTGGCGTGAAAATACCAGTTCTGGGTCTTCAATCTCGTCATGTTTGCTGTTCTGTAGAATTAATTTTATATTAAACTGCTTCAAGCTAATTTAATCAAATTAACAATGAATAATTTCATAAACTACACATTACACTAGATTGTCGTCGTGATCCAGAATGGCGACGTGGAGTTGAACAAGGGCAACAAAATCGCTGAACAGCACTTGCTTGGGATTCCAAGCTACTAAAGTCCATAAACTGGCAAGGGATATACATTTGGATTTTTTTGCTTTGCAAAAAATTACTTTGCAATGTTTTTCGTAGCGGTAAACCAGCCCACTTCATAAATCTCAGCTAAGAGTAACTTTTTAAAAAACCAACTTCAAGCCATTCATAAGTTTTATCACTTCGTGTATGTAAATTTGTTTTGATTAACCATGTAACTAATACACCTTCATTTTTATCATACTTCTCAAAGTGTAAAATCCTTTCACGTTTAATCACAATGGTAATTTAGTACCCAGGCTGGACAACAGCATGTAACACACATTTTCTCTAGAGAACAAATAACTACTGTGTGTAATTGTGAAATACCAACTACAAGTCTAATCATTGAGAATATAAAACGGGAAACCTAGTCCTCACATCAATGGATACTATTTCTGACGATGTGATGATCGAGGCGTGAATATTTGTGATTATTGAGCTTGGAGCCTTGTAATTAATTAAGAGACACGGCACAAAACCAGTGTTATACTCATAACATAACTGCTTGGATAGATGCATGTAATTTACGGCTTAATAAACATTAATCTTTTGCAAGCACAACAAATAAGAGACGTTCCACAAGACACCAGCAGAGACAAAAGCGAACAGTAAGTCCACTTACAGAATAATAAAAGTTAAATAAAATAAACTGAAACTGCTGACTCGTAATAAGTACTTATCACTATCACACATCATGTGTTACATACCAGTCCTTTTTCCTAGTAGGTCTACCAATAATACAACTTTGCTGATGCCAAAGACATTTTATGTACCCAGACCAGACGCTTGCCCAGTCAAGTCTAGATAATGCAATAAATATTTGTTAACAACGAAACGCTTGAGATGTAAAACTGTGGAGAATTGTCAGTGAATGACAATTAAGCGGCTCACTGCCTGAATTTTAGGTTTTACTACTTGATGTACATAGTGAGTTTTTATGGAATACTGCAGTATATATGAGAATATATTACCGCTCTGGTACTCTTTTTATTAAAGTTTGCACAAAGGTCTACTACTACGATTCAATGGGGCTGATAAGCCAAACTATATTCTGATTGACTCACTAACTAACACTGACACGAAGAATGAACTTAAAACCTCCAATATTCTACCCCAATAGCGCAATACATATATAATGCCAACTCTAACAACAAATACTAGTGAGATTGAATGTTTTTTTCCATTCCCTCCCAAGACTTACCACGTATAATTTCCCAGCTATATTGTAAAAATAAGTATTCTTACAAGAACTGAAACAATGAATGATTTTTCTGTTCCGAGAAGTTGCCCACACGTTATTGATGAATGGAATGGATAATGTAAAGGGTGCAGAGCGCAGGCAAGAGGGATAGATCGCAATTGTTAAAGTCATCTCAATCTGGCCATCTTGCAAGATAGAGTACGGTTCAAAGCATTCTTCTGATTTCGGTGTGTTATTTTCGCGTACGCTGTCTATTGTACAAACATACATGTTTCAGTTTACAAGTAAGATAAGATGAAAAGTTATTGCCTTATCATTCTTGGGTTTTATACTTAAAATCTAAGATTTGAGCAGCTGCTGTTTTAATATTCGCCGGGTTGCTACAATATTGCACAAAGTGGGGTCGCGCTGATATGATGCACCTCGTTCTCATTTAAAACTTGGATGAAGTGAATTCATCTAATGCTCCTCTTCCGTGTATGCAATTACCAGGGATAATATTGAGTGCGCTTGCTTCGCTCCGCAAGACAAAGGATAGATGTGAATATGATGGGATTTCCTTGTAGTAGTAAAATCAAACCAAAAAATGTTCCTAACATGTGAAACGATGATAATATTCGTTTGATAATGAGTAACTGATCTGATGAAGAACGATGAAGGTGTATGATATTATGATATACCATGTATGAATTAAATAAATTGCTCAACGTAGTGGAGAGGTGAAAAATTTTAGTAACAATGGGAAAATTTCAGTAAAACTTATAGAAAGCTCTTTCAGGCAACCCTTTCTTAGATTTGCAATATTTGCATCACACCAATCATGATGGAAATATGGACCAATAAGGCAAAAACTACGGATTTTATGCCTACATAGTGGTTTTCTCGCGATAAAACTTGATTTTGTTGTAGTGGGCAGGGCAGCGACACTAAATGTACTCTATGATTTCCTTATCAATACCGTCTCCCGATCTTTGTCAGTATCAGTTTATCGAACTCAGTCAGTGGGCCTATCAAATGCTAAGGTAAAGTTAATATGCCTTTAGCCACTTTACAAGTTGAAGTAGAGATCCTTTCCAAAAATAGTAACGGCCTGTGGAGTTCACAGTTTAGTAAAAGATACAATTTCCCCCAAACTATGTGGCTGCAACGATGTGTATTATGTGTGTCTGTCGGTCATTAGTCATTAATCCCCGCAATAACGGTTCTAGCTTGAGCATTATGCATGTATTAGCTCTTAGCTCTATCAAGAAATAAGTGTTAATCTCTGGATCTGATAAGTTGATTCTTAAATTGATACGACACATTCATGCATACTAGTTTTCGCATCATTGCAAAGCAGGTTTTTACTAAAAGTTTGTAACTGTACGTATGCGCAAACGTGCCGATAAAATTTTTACTCAAAAACTTTGATAAAAACGTGGTCGTCCACTATCGCTCACGTACAACGTAGTCCAAAAAATTAACTTTTATGTTTATTGCTTCCTGAATACTAGGCCATACACTTCTCAACAATAAAGTCTTGAAATTAATGTATTGGTAATTTGACTACCAGGATGGATGGTGAATCAATAATGCTTTTTGAATTACTGAATACATGTGCATTGCATTTATGTCATATGTTATAACACGGACCAAATTGTTATAAGGGGAAGCTATAATACAGACTTGAAAAATCCAATTTTTCTGGGATATCCTTCCAAATAATCAGTTTCTCTTGTGACAAGTACTTCAGTACTCAATGCGAATCTTTCAAATCACACAAACATAATTAGGTAACTGTCGACTATTACGGTAGTCACTATATATATTTCTTCTATTCCCTTACACGCAGTTTGCATATTGATTTTGATCTAATCTCATGATTATATGTTTTGTATGATATGGTTTAGGCAAGGTTTAGGACTTAAAACCAAAGAAGTTAAACTTTAAAGATATAAGTCTGTGCCTTAAACAGTTTATATTTCATAGTGCATGCGAAGCCATAGCGATATATACATAAGAAAACCTAAGTTCATTGGTTTAATTGAATAATCGTATTCAGTAAAATGCTTTGCATCATATTTTTCGTACAACTACTAGCCTATTTACATCAAAAAGATTAAATTACATAGAGTGGACAGGTCCATACAAATCAAAATTCAATTGATTTTATCACAGAATTCAGTAGAAGACACTTTTACACGATAAATTATGACAACAAAAATTTATAGATAGAAAATTTCGTCCATGGGAACTGTGGCACTTGAAGGAAC
>JAHZNA010001676.1:0-31471 GCA_027743935.1 Sinodicranocentrus sp. ZH6
TTACTTGTACAACTTCATTTACAATTAGCTTAGTTTAAAATGGGAAAGTTTAAATCCACTTCAAGCTCGGATGTAAATTAAATTTCCCTGTGTTATCACTCATAAAGAATTCATGTTTATTGCCAACCCATGAGAAGTACAATAATATGGTGAAATTGGTAAATTGTAAACCGTCGTAGAAACGAATAGTATGCAAACAATTTCCCCTCAAAAAACGCAATACACACACGAACGCAACTTATTATTGGTGTGGGGGATGGAGAGTATTTGTATTTTGTATTTGTATCAATATATAAATAAATATATCTCTATATATATCTAAAAGCATGCCTATACACACACAATGTAAGGAGAAAAATAATCTGATGATGAAATACGGGGAAAGGAAGGAAAAGGTGAATTTACCCTGGCATTTTAGTGGCTTCCTCAAATAACCTCTCGAGCATCATCAAGTCAGTTGTCGCAAGTCCTCCAACGGATAACAACTATATCAAGATTATATACGTTTTACCCCTGCCTGCTCCCATTCCACATCCTATAAGATATAAGTCCAATTTCCAAAAGTATGCAGCAAACAAGGGGTAACTTGAGTTATTGGCTTGGGTGGGATACCAGGTAATGTAATAATATTTACGACGCTTGTAACAGTTTTAGTGAACTACTTTGGCAATAACTGACAAAACTGATAATACACTTGGAGGCAGCCTGTCAAGGAAGTGTGGTGGGGGAAAATAGATTTTCCTCACGTACCACACCGTGTTGCTGGATACAGCACTCTAATAAACTATTTTCCACATGACCCTTTTCCATCTCACAAGTGTAGGTTATACTCTTGTCATGTTTGCAAAACCTCCGTTTTGCATGCTTTTCTTCAAATATGGAGATGAGTTGTGTCAGCAACCGTTGTGTTTACACACATGTGTCTTTTGTTTTCTATCGTAATAATAACTGAAGCCATTCGCATTTCCTTGCCTCTGCTAAATATCCCTATTTTACATAAAAAAAAGGCGTTACAATGACTCTCCACGTGCTCCTTCCTTCCTTTACAGGCTAATTTTTCATTTAGTTAGTCATTATTTTAGCATTATCTATTATTTATAATACAAAGTAATTCCGTATGACTGGTCGTCTACAAATTGTATTTTCAAGTCAAACAAGGACCACCGTCTTCGTTATTATTTACATAGGAGATGAACTCATATTTTATATTTTACAGCCACTAAACCGCGTCGGAAACAGGCATTGATATAAAGTTTTATTCCATTATTCAAATCAGATTTGTTCAGGAATCATTACAAAATAAGGAAACTTAAGTACTCTCAGACGTAAAATACTTAAAACGCATGTAAACAAAGTTATAGATGTTCGTGTAAGGAGATTCTTCGCAGTAACCAATGAAAACGAAAGGACATGGCTTGTTCTTTTCTAGTTTGTTTCGGTTCGTTGTTTGTTTTGCAAAATTGCTAAAGGGAACTGAGGGAAGGAGCTGGTAATAACTTGAGCGAATGTGAATATTTAAACGTATTTGCATAGTAGCTATGTACACTCTAATTTATATCGCATTATCGCATATGCTTGTTTCACCACTATTATTAAGAAGAAAAACATATATGACCGTTGGGAAATTCAATTTTAAGTTCTCAGTCGTGGTAGCTCCATAATTAAGTACATTTTACGCTAAATGAATCTTCCAAATTCTTAACATTTGAAGATATTCACAGAGGTAAAATAGCATGATATTTAAAGAAATCTCAAAATGATAACATGAGCACATCTAACCATTGCGTAATTTTGTTGTCATTTGCCTAAGCAAATTCTTCAACAAAAATATAAGCATGCAGTAGGTCTAAATGTGGAAAACATCTTGAGTCATTTGAGAAGAGAGCTTTCTCTCACTTTACAACACTTTAACATCCCTATTTTAAGCCAACACTCTTTCCGATGAATTATGAACGGAGATTTCTCTTCTAGAAAAGAGGGGTGGTCTGATAACATGAGAATAATGGTGCATATGTTTTTACCATTTCGCCAGCCGCACCGCTACCAGCGGATCGTACGCCGCATCGATTCTTAACACTCTTTCTATTCATCCTCCGCCTTTCTCTCCTCAATTTCTAGTTTTTTCTCTTACTTGACGCACTTATAAATGGAAGGTTACATTACGTTGCATAATATACGCAGTATACGTATGCTAGTATGCATACAAGGCTGATTTCTAAAAGACTTCCAATGTTACAGCCATTTGTTTCTTCCGTTAAATCAGCCTTCTCCGCTGACTCTAGACAATAGTGTGTTGGAAGTTGGAACTCTGTCTTGGAAAACAATGAGGCAAGACATTGAGATTGATTTCTTTTCAACCTACCACCACCATACGAGTATAAGCCAAGGACACCTAGAAAGTTTTGTACTGTGGGTGATATTAAAAGGAAAGTGGAATAAGTATTAGTATTAAAATTGCGGTTCGTCAGAAAATATTCCCCCGCTAGCGACAAACTGGGAAAATCTGCAGCTCATACTTTTCAAAACGCAAATCCTATGTGTACACAAGAAAAAATGAATGTTTGATTTCGAAACATCTACACCGGATGTCGCTTACGAAATCCATTTCTAAGAATCTGGCTATGACTCACTAAAACTTTTCTAAACTATGCAGAAAAAGAATTTTGGAATGAAATGGGCGAATCTTGTTCGTAAACATACGTCTGTTTTGATATCACATGACTAGAGTCGACCCCTCGGTCTGCAGTATGTCGAGTGGGTAAATTGTTTCATCATTGAAAAAGTCAAGTATGTTCAGCGCTTGTTGTCTCGTTGTAGGATTTCTAGTTTCGACCCTCATAATGTCTTTTACCAACGCTCTTTTAGAAAAGCGTCTTCCCGTTCTAGATAGGTAGAGCGGTGGGGTTAGAAAAAAATGGAGTCATCATTTTTTATTCATGCACCTGTGAAATCTTTTCATCGACATTGAGAAAGTCATGTCGAAGTTGGAAAAAAACCCATTGAAGTATGCAGGTTACAGCATAAAACGGCAAGATGTCGAATGTTAGTCCTAACTAAAAATAAACTTGATATTATGCAAAACCCCAAACACGTCTCGCCCAAACAAACAATTTTTTTGACACTTTAGGTTTCAAAAGGATGAGGTAAGGCTTTTTTGAGCGGCGCAATTTTCAAAAGCACTTCATTGAAATTGTTTAAAATTCTGTGGGAAGCAACCGGTTGCTTAAGCTAAGTAAAGAGGTAAGTAAGTAAGAACATGTGCAAATTAAAACGCTAAGCAGTTAGTTGATGCATTTCTGGTCAATAAAATATTTACAACCAGCCTTGAGTGAAATGAAAGTTAACAAGATTTGGAAATCTTAATCATGTTACTGTCAATGTTGTTATTTTGTTTATCGTGTACACTAACTTGTGTTTCTTATTTTTAGTAACATTTTTCAAATACAATTTTTTAAATTCCATTAAAAGGAAATCACTTATAAGCCTAAAATGTCCCTTGACAAATTATCATTTTTTAAATTAAATCTTTCAGCTGCATTACAAAAGAATTACTCAAATCCTTTTCCTTTAATACTGATTAGGGATAAAGATATAAGTGCATTGATTCTTTAACAAGAATTTCTCCCATGACGGAAGAATTGTGCTTTTTGTGATCTGATATAGTAGTGAATAATGGTGCATTTTTGAAGGGATGATAAAGAAACCATATCACATATACACGTCAGTCAGAGAAAGGAAAGAGAAAGGGGTTACCGCGTAGAAGTAACGATTACGTCGAAGATAGCGAATTCAACAGAGTGATGCCCTATCCCCCAAGACATCCACGGCAAATAGGAAGAAAAAGAAGGAACACTAATTGGCTTCAGTTTTAGCGGCCCAAAGGCACATGGAAAAACACCCTAGTAATATACAGGAATGAATGTAATGAAACATGAATCGCATGGTATGGAAACTTACAAGTGAATTTGCACTGGTAAAAGCATCAAATCTTATCAAGTTTCTTCTACACTAATGCGTTGTTGTATTGCTATTAGAATAAAAGCTCTTGTTAATTTATTGTTAGCGAGATTCTCGCTTTGCTCCTCATCACAACATCACAACACCTAAAGGTACAAGGTAAACTACACCCCTCTCAACTTGAAATGACTGATGACTTGATGATATACTTCTTTGTAAATCTTTAGTCATGTATTTCGCCTCGTTTATATGTATTGCTAAAAGGAACTGACTATGCTTTGAATATTTAACGAAGAATGAATACTTTGCACGAACTAAACATTTTAATCAAGAGTCAGACAACTGACGATGGAGATTTGAAGTTCCAATGAACAATAAATACATTTCATCTAATTACATTCATTCAAATCATCTACAGACATCCTCGAAAGGCAAAGGCCATTTACCTCTTAACATATACATAAAGCCTGAACAATATTAGGAAATTGACATACAAACTGAAAATGCTTTCTTACCGTCTTAAAATTTCCAAGAGTGGCACGATGAACCCCAGGTGACAATCCGATTTCCGAAACTACACATATGGTAGTAACCAGCAGGAGAAGTTTCAGGTTTGATTGCCGAAGTGCGAATCGTATTTGCTACAATGTTTTAGTTCAAAATTAAGTCGGAGAAATTTGAACCTCTGGAAAAATGCTTGTGAAAGCAGAACTTCTGAATATTTCTTTCCTTTTCTCCTAAGTATAACCAAAACTGCTGGTAAACTCTTGGGTAAAAGTCACGTTTTTAAACGTTCGTTCAGAGCATTCATAATAATGTTAAAATCACAAGGACTTCTTGGAATTTTTCGATTTAGCTCAAAAAACCCAGTTTGCGACAAAATCACTAAGCTTTTTGTTAAGCATAACCCCTATCCAACTTGTGTTTTTAAATGTTTGTGTATTTACTTGCATTCACACGTCAAACTCAATAGTTAACAGTTTCGTGCATGTTTACAGACTCACGATAAAAACCAATATAAGCTTGAGAGCAACAAGCTGAGTTCATTATTTGCAGTAATCATCTTGGAGTCGTGTGAGACGACAGTAGTAACGATAAGTGAATGAACAAAGATGATAACTGAATGGTATTAGCATCATAAAAACCCAAGATGTTTGCCTACGTTCAATTTTTAAAATGTCAATACCCACATCCCTTCACAATCCAGTTTCAGCTCACAGTTTTCAGCACATACCAACCAGAACGGTATTTAGCACTTTGTTGGGTGCGAGGAGATTAAATTATTACACACCAACTGTTCTTGGTCGACGACACAAGGAGCTATGATGTAATATAGCGACAAACATATCAGTTGTTATATACAAATATACTAAATCCTCTATACACATAAGAAAGGAGAATGCTCTTGCAAAAAAAAAATTGCGAAACACAGCGTCCAAGATGAGTAAATCGTGCAACCGACAAGGACGTTAGAGAGAACATTCCCGTCTTACAACCAGCCACTGTATGTGTGTTACCGACGCGAAAGTTGATACACGACTGAAGGGAAGATGTGCATTCCCCCAACTTTTTCCATGAACCTTCCACCACCACCTTTCTGTACGAAAATTTTAGTTGATTGAAGGCAATAGCTCTAGATCTAGTTGTGATATCGGGAAATACACTTTATTCTCTATTTTTGTTGTTTTTTGTTGTTACAAACTAATGGAGGATGTTAAACCGTTCAAAATGTTAGAACCTCTAGAAATATTGGGGGAAAATGAAGTTTCCATTTGAAGCTGGAGTGAGCTGGTATGTGTAACTCACAATCAGTCTTTCTTGAGATTTACACACATACCTACTTGTATTGTATTCTTACTTATTTTTTTCTACCATTGGGTTTCATCTTCTTGAAACAACAACAAAAGTCCTGGATATTGTTGTTAGTTCGGAACTAGATAACACTTGAACTTTCTCTTGATGCTGAACATATTCCGGCGGCTTTGCTGAGAGAATTGAAGCGGGAATAAGACGCGAATATTGAGAGAAAAAATTGAAAAATAGAGGGAGAAGATGGTTGGGAAAAGTATTTTCGAAGATTTGCAATTTATTAAGTAAGTTCTTCTGAGTCGAGTTGGGAATTGAAAAGAAAATTGTCAGGAATAGGGTTGGGTTTTTCCTAACAACAACGCCTCAAGCACCTCTGTTCAGGATTTAGAATAGTTGAGCCAATCTATTCCTCCCTTTGTTATTTTATTTTACATAAGCCTGTAGATAGATGAAGCGTTGTTTTCATGTAAATCTGCCTGGAATAAAAGGATATTATTCCGTCTCACTCTACTTCTTTTTTGCTGCATCTGATACTACTACACATCCACTTGGAGTGGCACTGGTTGAGTAGCTCGTGCCAAATGGATGAAGAGATAAACATTTCAGATCTGAGCAAATGCCTTGTTAATGTAGGCTAAGGTTAAGCAATTCATTTTAGAATCAGCTGTCCTTGTTTCGAAATCCGAACTGTTGGTATTGTCAATTGATAGTGGAACGTTGTAAGAAAGAAGCTTGTGTATATTCGCTTGATTCAACACTTGTGTAAAATCTGTTGTGTGTGACATACAACATCTGCAACTGGTCTTAACGATTTCTATTCTGACCCAATATACCGGTGTCATTAGCATAGTCAGTTATATGTATGAGGAAGTCTGGGACGCAAAAAGGTGTTACTTCTCAAATGACATTGTTGTTGGATTATTTTTGTTATTTCAATACAAAATTGCTAATATATATAGCACATTCAGATTTTAGGTATATTTTGGTGGATGGTATACTGTATACCAATATTACTTTATACATTATAAGTTCCTAGAAAGAAAATTAAGAGCTGAAACTCGACCCTCCCATTGCAGATGATGATGTATTGGAGTGGAGCTGAACGAATATGGCCAAGTTTCCCGAAAATATTACACCACTTTACTTCCTCATTGCTTTCTGAGTAGTGCAAACTCTTGAGAGAACCATTAATATAATGGGGTTTTGCTAAACTGATATCAATGTAAACATTGGACGAAGGCTCGGATTTCATTCTCCGTTTATAGGGAATTTTCTCTGCCATCTCATTTTCCTTTAGATGTACATCGTTCTGTTAAGTGTAAAAGTGTATTTTAACTTTAACTATGAGAATATTTCATTTCAAAGGATGCCAAATAACCAAATGCATTTTATTATGGTCGTATGAAGCTTCAAAGCGTCATATTATACGAGGGCCTAAAGGTTCCCTCATGTTATGTTAAAATATGTTTCCGATGAAGGAGCAAATATCAAAGGAGTAAATGAAATATCGGTCAGTAAAGGATAAACACAAGTTTCACCAGAAAATCTGTGGTCATTCGCTTTATACATGGGAAATGTGGGTTACCAAATGTAAGGGGTAAACTCAAAGTCTAAACCTTAAGCCGGCTTCATGTGATATACGAAAAAGTGGGTATGCATAAGTAATTTGGTTTCCTAACATGGTAAAAAATGTACAGCTCGGTAATTTTTGATGTAGTTCCGTTTTTGTTATGTGGTTGGAATGAACAAACTTTTTCCCAAATGTATTTAACCAAACTATAATACTAATACAGAGTTGTACTTATTATGCTATTTCGGTTTGACGTTGCACATACAACATATATAAATGGGAAAAAATGCACAGTAAGACAAATTCGTAATCACCTTTGCAAACTTACCAAATGTAACTTCTTACTTTAATACCTGCTATATATCTTGCACTGGAGCCTATCTGCTTGTCCAGACATTCTAAGTTTGTGTTATAGGACTTATGTATAGACGGGTTGATGAAGCCAAATAAATTTAGCGAGAAATTTGTGACATGAAGTTGTATAATTTGATTTTGTATAATAATGTACACTGTACAATAGACACTTATGCTACCAAAGTACTCACGACTAAAGGCAAATGCATGCATGTAATCCATAATAACCTACCTGAAATATATTCATTTACCTACAATACTTGTTAATACTTTCATCATATCATGCACGAACCATTATTACAGTGATTATAGCACTTACCAGGGCGTGGGATTTTATCGAGTTACCGCAAAGATTAAAGGTTACATTGGTGTCATGCGAATTTCTCATTGCTATGTGGCATTTATAAAACGGCAGCAGACAGTATGATTTTGAATGTAGATTGGTAATTATCGTTGCAATCGAGCATTTCTCTCATTCCTGTCGTCTTGTTACTTTTCTGGTTTGAGCATTGTTAAAATGCAATCTTCACATTCTTCCGATTCCATCGTACAGTATTCAACGTCAAGGGGAAAATTACAACGATTTCTTCACAGGTTTGTGATATAATTCTCCATAAATTTTAAAATAGTCAATTATTTTCTTAAAGCCTTAAACGCATGAATGCATAATGTTAACAGAAGCCGAGAAACTTGTAAATCCTTCTGGATTCCGTGTGCCCTTCTAGGACTCGTTGTTCTATTGGGAATTTTAAGTTAGACTTCACATACAAACTTCTTTATTTATATTTCATGGTTCTTTTGTGAAAATTCTGAACGTTATTCAGTATATAGGCTTTCCTTTGTAAACAGATGCAACCCTGGGAAGTGAGGAGAAAGTCAATCATTTCGGAGAGCCTTTGACTCCATCTAATTCCTCGGAACGCGAAAGAAACAGAAATGCCAGATCCCGTTTTAAATTTACAGATGGACGACTGATTTACGATCCCAAATTTGTCAATGACACAAAACAGAATGAAGAAGTAGCATTCCCAGCCTCAGAAGACTTCAAATATTTACAAGTCGATCTTCTTTCTATTCTCGAGCTTGAGATAAACAGCGTAACTCTGAATGCGTCCTGTCTTTCAAAACACATTCGTGAATTATACAATCTTCGCTCAGTTAAATTGAAGAATGTCCTGATCATCGGGCTGTTTTCAAGGATATATTTACCAAACCTTGCAAAGTTTTATTTGCACCAAGTCATTAGTCCAAAGACAAGACTTGCCGACTACAAAGAGCTTGAGAGACTAAAATCCTTGTTATTTTTCGACAAGGCAAAAAACCAATCATGGTCTCTCACAAAAGACTTTGCATCATTAGGAGTTGAGCTTGAAGTGTTTATCGATGGATCCAAGGTATTGTTGGCGAATGAGACAAAAAGCGAAATTGCCCTTACAATGTCTTACTGCAACGATTTTCTGGCTAATATTCCATGGTCATATGATACCCTAATTCTCGGCAACTGCACTGTGAGCAAAAAGAATATTCCATCAAATGTGAAATCTTTGTTAATGGGAAATGTCAGGATAGACAATGGGACACTGGAAGAAGTTTTAAAATCCATGACGCGCATGGAATCCTTTTCAGGATCTATTCCAAACTTGAAAATCCATTTAACCAATTTACCTCCATCACTCAGATTCTTATGCTTAACAGGAATTAGATTGGAGAATGGCGGCAGTAGGAGTCGACAATCCATCTCGCCATCTTCATCCCGTCCTATGTCTCAAATCCGGGAGGTTGCATTCGGCGGGGATAATTTAGCTCCCGCGGTAATAAGTCAATTCGACAAAATCTTTCCCAAGGTTGAAGTCGTTGGAATCTTTGGAATGGGAAATAAATCCTATGAGCTTCTTTACAATGTGCTGAAAACTAAGGCGAAACTGATCGTTATCGAATTTTTTCCCAGAGAGTTACATCCCAAGTCTGAGATTGCACAAAATGTGGAAGCATACTTGCTGAAAATTGGGGTGGTAGAAGAACACAAGAATTTTATTCTTAGAACCGCCCCTGACGATCCAGAAAGTAGAATCGGAGGGGAAATCTCAGAGTCGGAAGGCTATTTCTACAGATTCAATATGCTCGGATGGTCAAAAATAGACACTTTTCAGAAATTCCTAAGAGTTATCGAAGAAGGGAGAGTGGACGACGAGAGCGTTAAAATACGAGTAAACAGTAACTCCTCGATTAACGGCATTGGTGGAGAGCAATGGCCGATTGTTGTGCCAAGGAAGTGATGAGGAAAATTGAGAAATTGCAAAGAAATGCGATGAAGTGCTTACACGTGCATGATTTCTTTTGCGTCAAAATCCTCAAATCTGACCTCAATTTGCAACTTCCGTACGTCTTGAAATAAAAGTTAGTTACAAGTTCAGCTTGACTATGAAATCTTATTTATTAAATAAAGTAAATCTTTGTAGTTGATCGGTATGCATAACACAAATAATTATTTCTTTAACATTACATTCGTTGATGATTTTTTGTCAATAACATTAAATTAAATTAGTCAACTTTACAAGTCAGTTTTACAAGTGGGTAAATTGACAACGAAAAATACATTCATTTCGAACATGGACGCGAACACGAGGAAACAACCATACAAAGCTAGCGAAATAAGTCCAACTTTCCTGTCCAAGTAAAATCGGTTGCATGCTAAAATCCCATAAAGCAAAAAGAGAGACAACAAAAGAGACATGGCGGAGTACTCAAGGCCTCCAGAATTGATTTGGATGAAGTTGACAGAGTCGTTGGCAATCATACTGCCTCGCACCAGCCAAGGCAAGCCCAAACAAACTAAAATATCGAATGTGTTCGATCCTATTGAATTACTGATGCTCATCGTCCCGAGACCTGAAAAGAAAAATGAAAAAATAATATCAGCGAATGAAGGAAGAAAACTAAGTGAGCAATACGTTATTTCCTACCCAGCACATAAAAAACCTTTTTTCTATGTTTGTCGACACGAACCCTTTTTATGTAATCTGAACAATATTAAGATAAAAGCGGGATCATTATTATAAAGCTCTTGCAGTACTTGTTCACGTTCTATGAGGGACCATAACTTTTCCTGTAGCAAGATCACATTTAGCATATAGCGCATTTTTTATTTGTGTGAATGGAAGATTAGAATCGCATGAGATGCACACACACACCATCATCATCACTTCCTCATATTTTGTTGGTCTGTTTTCGCGTAAGTATATACTTGTTCGTATATTCCGTTTTGGGCCTAATACTAAGGAAAGTGGCAGTTAAGGAGCCGCCATGTCTTCAAGAGCGCAACGGAACAATGAAGCTAAGCATAATCTAACGTGACATAGATTTATGCGAGAGATTATTTGCTGAACATAACCAGATGCATGACAGAGAGGGATAAAAAGCTGGTGTTTGGGAGTTTTGCAAAACGCACTCTTATCCCTCCACTAGCGTCACACCTATCTCCTTCACTTTCAGCACTTTATACGCTTTCTCCTTGATTTACCCCTAAAGTAGTGTGAAGCTTGAAGGTGACGAAGATGATGAGCTTGAAAATATCGAATCAACTTAAGCTGAAAAATATTATTTTTCAACGTGTACCCTTTCCACTTGAGAAGGAGAGCTTTTTTTCTCTCTCGTGAGTTCACTAGCAAGTTGGAAGGATGAGAAGGGAAGAGATAAAAATGAGAAAAGCTTGTGTCATGCTTGCTCCTATATATTATCCATAAGGTTGACATGTATGTAACCACATTTTTGTACATTCTTTCATTGATTCATATAGATCTATCCTGCTAGTTTACAGTAATCCGTATGGGATGGAACTTTAATGGAACTTTAAGACTTAATTTCTCCTTTCTCCGACACTTTTCTTTAGAAAATCATAGGAGACAATGTGCCTTTGTGGAAAGTCTACTTCCATGAGATTATTTTCGTGCGATGGTACTTTGTCTAGGCGGATCATTTATGGCATGTGTAATGTGTAACTTTGTAAAAAGAGCTAGCGTCGAACTGTCAACAAGGATGGGGATAATTCGGATGCCATCAATGTCATCACTAATTTCCTTGTGTGCCGACCGTCACACTGGAAAATTTTTCATGTTAATATCATTTCCTTCTAATAATGCATGGTACGCGGCGTAGTTCCAATCATTTACGGGATCCTACGAGAATTAAGAAAAAAGTTGCTATCAAGCTTTGCAAAGCTTTACTAACACGAGATGTATAACGGAAGTGAAAGTTTTTGGGTTCCCCACACAAACCTACAGAGAGAGAATCGGAGCGGTTAGATTCAAGGTAGGGTTGAACCCCTTTCTTTAAGCTTATACAACGAGCATGTATGAGATTTTATGTAAATATTATATGGGATTTTGATAAAAGAATATTTTGGTATATGTTTGCTTGCACCGCTTGACTTTGTACTACGTAAACCTAATCTATTGTGTTTTAACCGCTGTATGATACCCAGGAATTTTATTATAGTAATATTCTATGAATATGTCGAGAATATTATACTGGAATTTGTAAGCATATCATAAGTATGAACATTGGTTTCTTATTTTTATTTGTTCTTATCAAAATTTTATTTGTCAAAGAGGCGCATTTTATTTGAAACTTACTGACTGGTAAAGCACGGGTACTGCTTCCGTATTGTCTCATTCCTGATGAATATCTTGCTTATTAACGTTATTAACAAACACTTATGTTAGGAGTGCAAGATAAGACCTTGTAGGTTAACCTTTGAGCGCTTTACGACTGTGAGCAAGCAAATTGTGTGCAAAGTATAAAAGTATTAACAATTCTGAAAATGATGACGACGACTTCATAAGCAAACTAGGTCTATGACATTTTGAGGTTTATATATTGTGATAAAATACACAACGCCGAAGGCCACATCACCACACATTAGTTTCTTTCTTCATTTCCACGGATGGGGCTATCCGACATCTCTCTTATTACCTCACTCAGCAAGGAAATGCCTACCGATCGTGATGACGCCTTCCCATGTTCCCATAAAAATTAAATATTCTTTTTTATCTTGACACAAACTGTTCAGTATCTCATCTTTCTCTGAATAAATAAAACCTAAAATATTCTCCCACCTCGGTACTGTCAAAGAATCTAATTTTGCGACTAAAGTTCTCTCCCACTTTTATCATTAAACACAAAGCGTACCATGAATAGAACATGAGCCCAAACAGACAACTATAAGTAAGTTGGGGGGAAATACGCCATCTCAAATTTCTTAAATTTTTGGCCATTCTCAGATTCTTAATAAAATGGGACGAAACGTGATCTATTCAGAATCCCATTAAAACTAGTTTCACAGTCAGTCACTACTCCTCTACTTATGTGAGAGTGAGAACCTAAGGAATGGAAAATGTTTTTAGTTTTCCTGCTTCAGAAGAAGATCATGTGTGTTTACATTGGATGACAAGCACGAACCACGCTGCATGCAATGTGCACCCATCCATCTAACATTATTCCTTCTCATTCTCTCAGATGTGATTTGCAATGATAATAATGTCGCCTCGAAAATAATTCCGTCCTTTGAAAGTCGAAACCTTGATAAAATTACATTGAGGACGGAACGACAATATATCTCAGCAAAATGATTTCTCCCCTTCGTCATGTCATATACCTTGCTTCACCATGTGACAAAAGTGGAAAGGAATGCAATAGTGCTGGGATAAGGGTGTAGACGAAAAGTGGTGTCATGTTGAGTTACAAATATTATAATCGATAAAAAAATTCTGTTGACTTACCTTGACGTGCGACGATTATGCTGGAGACAGCTTCTGGAATGCTGGTCCCAGCAGCGATGAAAGTCAAACCCATGACGCTGTCCGGAATTGACAGTGTATGTCCTGTGAAATACACAATGAGCTTGAAGTAAGATTGCGGCAGGAATTCATTGTAAACTTCGAGGAATGCAAGAATGTATTATGTCCTATCAGAGCGAACAATGTGTATAACATATCACAACGCTAATATAACTATCCTCTTTACACACACCAGTTTTCAAATGACTACCGTGTACATTTTCACCATTATACTTTATACGGACTACTATGTCGCCCTTGTTTGTCTGCTGACATATGATAGTATTATCATCTGCGCTAGTTTATCATCTCATTCGCCTTCAAATTGGATAACGGCTAGCTGCATCAGGCGGACAAGGAGAAAATAGAATCAAAGGAAGGCTTGCCTCTCACATAATAGCCTGCTGTGCTGACACCTTTACTTTGCAAACAAGTTGGTTAGGGTCTCAGGTGTGTCAGATGTATATTGCGTACTTTGAAAGAAGCATTTTTGTCATTCTTTTTATATCAAAGAAGAAAGTTTAACGGAGAACAGTCTCAGAGTTTAACTTTGCCTCTATCCCCGTCGCGAAATGTTTTTGAGAAGAAATAACATGAAAATTGTAAAAGTGATTATGAAAATAACAAGAATGGACAATCTAAGATTTTTTCTTCCGAAAAAATTAAACACACATGTGCCATAATTTTGTAGTTGCGCATGAAATACTATGGAAAACACTATAGTTCGCGGTAAAACAAGTTATTCTAAATTAAAAGTCGAACTCATAAGGGAAAAGTTTTCAGGTTCCCAAACTTTCCTGTAAATACGTTGCTACATTAAATATTAGCGTAATGTCAAGATCTCAGAAATCCTTTAAACTTCATCTATAGAGAAAATTCTATGGTCCAAGTTATTATATTGACCTTAATAAGAATCAGTAGAATACAGCTAAATTGTATTGCGAATGCCATAATTGAAAATGCTCGTGATGAAACAGATGAGCAAGTTATATTCGTACTCTTTTTTACTTACCTATAATTGTCATCGTCCACGACACCAAATACGAGAGAAGGGCAATCCACACAATACACATGATGAAAGTGAGTGGGTACAACTTTCTCTGCTTTTCTTCACGACAGTCAGGAACCGTAAACCCAAACGTAAAACGGGCTGGCCAGCTTACAATCCATTGCATACAGACTAAAATTCCATCCTCATAAGGTAATCGGATGAGACTCCATTCAGCTATAAAAAAAATACGAGGAAGGTATTTTAATACCTAAATAAAAATAAATCTTTTAAGAGCATTATTCTTACATTAGAGTGCTAGCATGTTCAAATCGCTACAAAAATCTAATCGTAAGCAGGCTAACGTGCTAGTGTCTTGTAAGTTTGTAGTTTAGTTAGGTGACCAACTTGCAAACGGATACCTATTAAAAGTGGGGCAGAATGATACTGAGGCTGGACGGAAATGAAGAGTCCAACCAATATACCAGACCAGACATGAACAGTAACTTTTCAGAGAGGACATTAAGCTTAAACCTGACATGCATGTTGAATGATCCAGCGTTTTACAGCACTTTGTTTCTTTGCCCTATGAATATTCCTATCTTTTTAACATTTTATCCTTTCTACTTAATAGTCGGATCATGGAGAAAAGCCTACATCAGACTTTTGGAGATTTGTTTGGCATGAGGAGCACGTTAAGCTTGTAGATGCATACCTGAATCTGAATCAAATAAAAAAAGCTTGATCCGATCATGAAGCCATGTTTTCCAGATAGTGAACAAATCAAAACTTTTTCCTGTAATGCATTATTCAACTTGTGGACTACACTGCATTCACAACTCCACGACGAGGATTTCTTCAATCAGAAAATCCACCTAAGATTGTTTACGCCAGAATGGAATTCGTATTATTTCGTATTGCGTCTCTAAAATGCTCAAATGTTGATCGAAATAAATAAAAAATTCTTGTCAGCAGTCTCCTTACCAAGCAATTATGAGAGAAGATTAAATTTACGCACTTTAACATCTAAATGTTTCAGTCAACCTTGAGCCACAATAATTCTAAGAAAAATAGAAATACACGTCAATCGAATAACTTCCTTGATAAGACAAGAGCATTGCATTTAAAAGATAGGAGCTTCCCCAACGACAATATATTCACAACCTATTTCCCCAACCTTCGTTTTACACTCGAAAGTAATAAATCTAAACTTAAAAGCGTTTGAGAAGAGATGAACATTCTTAGAAGGAGCAGATGTGTGGAACTCTTACAGTTTTTAATCGGAACTTTGTGAAGTAGTCTGATCAATTTTTCATCATTTTGATGTCGCACACACGCTCCTAATAACCTTTACAATGCTTTACTTACCTGTACCACGACTTAGCTATGTATATGTTGGATATTTCTTGGAAAAAACAAACTAAACTTTTCTTTCAACTTTATTCATTCTAGTGAGATAATATGATTAGAAAGTTTTAAGTGATATTCATACCATCTCACCTGAATTGAATATAGATGAAAAGGTAACTGAAAGTTTTGCTAGTATTTGAAATATTTTCGATAAAATAAAGTTGATCAAGTTCACATGTTAATAAAGTCACAAGAGAATTATCACGCTGAGAGTTTTCCTAATTCATGACGTCAAAAATTAATATAATGGAAAGCTTCTCTCAGTTTGGAAATTTGTGTCCTTGAATTCGTATAAAGGGCATTGCACATATCTAGCACAAATTGAGACGAAGATAAACTAGCGCAGTGATGTGTTACTTTGAAAGGTAAGCATATCCTAAATGAAGGGTAAAGGCAATTACATCTACATTAATTAGGAGCGAAGCTCTTAATGAAATGGGCATCTTTGTATTTGTCGGTCTGTCTGTGTATCCCTGTAATTCTTAGACCATTGAGGATCAAGGGCTCAACACCTATTGATTTTTATCCAGTTGCGTTGGACCATTCTAACGGTAACAGCTAACGGTTTTGAAATTTCAAATGATAACGTACATAGTATAATATGTCGTTCGAAAGCTTGCCAAAAGTTAAGTCGATTCATTTATTTAGTTTTTAAAAAGCAGTTTAACGGTCAATTTATCAAAAAACCAATTTCTTTCTCACTAACTGAGCTCCTTATGTCGATCATATTTGTATGGTTTATTTATACCTAAGTTTTAAGCTGATGACAAAAAAATCACATTGGAGAAGATTCAAAAACTAAAATGTGTGTAATGTTACCAAAAGCTCGCGTATTTTTGCACATCTCCAATCATTTCCCAATAATATTTTCCAAGCGTAAAAACCCTAGTCGTTGGAAAAGCGTAATATTTTGTGCCCAGAATATAAACAAGATGTCGACATTCCATCAGAAAACCATGAATTTCAATTGAAGCAATGGACCATTTCACGTTCCGCATGTGACAGCACATGTAGTTTCTTAAGTCTCGTGAGAGGTGTTTTAGAATCCACTTATTTTTATTGCTTTCATTCCCTTCAAAATTTCTGCTTGACTGACGTCAACAAATCACTATCGACTATCGACATCAGCATGTGTAATATACTTTCAACCTTGATAGAGCATCTGTCAAAATTCAATCATTACAATTTTATTACCTACAAAAAGTTTGTATTTATCAGACAAAATATCAATAAAAATTCGAAATCGTTGAAAACTGCAGTAGCCTGCACACTGTGCACACATATGTTTTCTGGGCTTTTATCAACGACGTCTAAATTAATAGTAAGGAGTGAGACTTTTCTATCAGTTAATATTTCTTTGAAAGGAGATTTTCATCATCAATTGTCACAGTTGAAATTAAATTTGGAGGGCACTTCAAACCATCATCTGTAATGAAATGGGTTCTGTTCTGATGCTACACTGTAATACTAGTTATGACTTTCATTTTGAGCTTTTATGTAGAGAATTTGAAAAAAATAGAGCCGAGAGGTCGACCATAAGTTCACTAAAACGGTTTTTGTTCCGCTTTGACAAGTTTCATGGATTCAGGACTGTATTTTATGGCTTCTTCTCTTCGCCTGCTCACAGAAGCCATAAGTAAAACGTCTTTGCTTGATATACAACATGTGTACTACAACTTGTCGTTGTCTATCATATGATTCCGTTGTATGGATAACTTTTGAACATAGACTAAAAATGGTATATTGAACTACTTCCTATGGAATGGGTAACGTGATAACGTCAAAAAACGCACTTTCTTATTTTATGAATGTACCTCCAACACAAAAATAAGGGTTGTTTGTCCACCAATAAAATTATATAGATGGTCACATTTTTATGTGAATGTAAATATGCGGTGAACGGAACTACGGGACTGACCACTGGGTGACGCAATTTTATGTGGAAATACTTGCTTCTCTTAACAATATTCTTTCTTGCAGGCAGTTTTCACAGTTGTCCCGAGTTGAATGGAACACGATTGCATAGGGAAGTCGCTAAATCGAGGATTTTCCTCAGCTTTTATAGCCATCATCATGGGTTTTACGATTGCTTTACAAAACACAAGATGGAAATTGATGCCTATCAGATCAAATTGGATGATGCTGCCAACATTATTTATTGAACCCCTATGGTTATTGGTTTTGTTCCTTTCATAAATACAACAGCGGCAAGGGAAGTCACATAAAGGGAAGTTTTTCCTCCGATAAAAATGTGCTCAAAGCTTGTACACAGTTCACTTTGTAAAATGTCTACATATATTAGTTTCTGAGAACAAATAATAAGAGACTTCTTTAGAATTTGGCGGATAAGGCGACGTTTGTCAACTTTTATCTTTAGTTTCCACATTGTTGCATACTCAAAGGAATGATATGAAATGAAATTCCAAATCTAATCTTAACGTTGTTCTTTCGTTGGTTTCTTTTTATACAAGTTTCTAAGAGTGGCAGGCTACACGAAGAGTTGACCTAAATCTACATTTTGGATACCACTGTCAAAAAATATGAGAATTTGTTTAATGAAATTCTTCATTATACAGAAAATACATGTAAAGAATTTAAAAATTGGAATTTGATTTTAAATACCAAAGAAGTTTAATACACTTCTCCATGATAAAAATCGAAAAATACATACCAATAAGCAACGCCTGCAGACACTAAAGAGTCAAGCTCATAAAACGTGATTTATCGCTGCACGTAGTTTAACATTTCGATCCCATACCGTTTCTTGGGATGAATGGGTTGCATTTAAAATTTCAGAAGGCAAGGCGTAAAAGTGTGCAAATTTTTGAATATTCACAACGCTAACCTTTTCTTTTTCAATGGAATCCATTTAAAAGTTTTAACGCTTTTATGACACTTCAGATTGCATTATTGCATGCACGAGTGAGCCTTCATTAATTTGATACAGCAAGTTAAACTTTGGGCATTCATAAAACTTGTCTCACCTTCTTCCTCCTTTGCATCAGCTTGAGCATTGTGTAATGCATTGGAAATGAGCATTTCATCCAAGATTTCTGCAGGAATGTCCTCACCTCTAACGCTGCTTTCTCCTAACCAGCCTTTTTGAGGTGGCTCACTTTCCAAGTCACGGCCAGTTCCTAAAATAAATTAATAAAACTGAGAAAAATGTGGAATACATAATCTACTCTCATATTCCTATTCATACACACTTTTCTGAGAGTTCAGGTTTGAAATCTTTCATGCACAAAAAGGCGCATTCACTTTCTTACGCTTTCTGAAAATAAATGATTTTCCATTAATGCAAATGTTTTTTGTGCATATTAAAAATTCACGACGTGTGTAGGTAGTTATACAAGATTGTTGCGGAGAACAAGAAGCATTAACTGTAACCATTTCCAGGCACAAATATCCTTCATCCTTCCTAGAATATGATGGATATGCAGATGTTTCAAAGGAAAAGCCCTTCTTGCTATAACATAGGTAGTGGTTAATCTTCTCAAGAAAAGGGCCATAGTTCACATTCATAAACATGGAACGTGCGTGGCTGGCTTGAATACGTGGATAATTTTTTTTTTCATTTATCATCCCCGAGGAATGACATCAACTAATCCCTTTCTCTGACAAAAGATGCCTCTTACTTTTTTATAGAAGCTTTTCATGTACGGATCTTTCACAAAAAGGTTTTTTTTACTAAAGAGAAAAGTCTTTATCAACCTTTCTCTCAGTTCTGGCAAAAAAAAGATTCCATTGCTAACAGAGCAAGAAGAATATCAATGGTAGACGTTATCTCTAATCACAACAAAAGGTTAAACAATATGGGTTTGAATAAATTAAAGAGTTTTACTTCACTGCCTTTTGAACAGAGAAAAGTTAATCCTTTGGAATCCTAGATGGTTTGTAACTGTCACTTAAATAACTTTATGGTTTCAATTTTTTGAATGATTTAGTCGGGTACAGAATAGTTGTAGGCTGATTCTTACGCCTACGCGACATCATTTTATAAGTAGACGTGATCAGCAACTAAAAGTTCACAAAAGGCGAGTACATTTGCATAAAAGGGTCCATTACCTAGCAGTGGCGTCCTTTCAGTGGATGATGTAAGCTCAGCTGCAAAAGAAGCTCGACGACCTAGTCCACTTCCTTTCCTCCCATGATTTGCCTTTTCATATCCAGAAAACGCTGCAGACACTCTAGCAGCAAGATTTTCCGCCCAATTCTTGAGGGCTGTGTTTTTGAACATAACTGAAAATTTTAAATTTATATAATTTTTTTATAATACATTGGAATATCATGTCAACGTATCCTTTCAATTTCACGGATGAGTTGGCCACGCAGCATTAAATTAATGGCAAAGGTCATTGACAATTTAATAATAGCACAGGGATTACATAAGTGGAAGTCCCTTAGGTCTTGTTTAAGACTTGTACTGTGAGTATACTATACTTTATAGTCATCATAGTTGTGTATTTATACAGAGAATTCTACTCCTTCCAAAATCATAATAACGGTGGTTTAACCAGCAGGCAAGAAATCGGTATGGTGCCACACCACAGTGGCTTTCACTTTCACACTGTGGGAAAGTACATGGAAAATAGGAAAATGAAGCAGCTGCACCTTTGAATGCATTTCTTGTATGTGTTCCTTTTTTTGCCACAACACAAATAAATGACCTAGGATTTTCACATGGAATCTCTGGAATTAGGCTTTGGTGCTCTTTTGTAATTAATAATATCATTTTATGGGTGTGTCACAAGCTGCGATATGTGATAGAGGAGGAATGGCGATGAGAGAAATTAATTACTCCGACCAATCTTTCTTTTCGCAGCTCCTACGGCATTACCCATGTACTGTGTTAATGAACACGAACACACGAGACGACTTCTGCTCTGCTCCAGTTAAGACTGTGCTCTTGCATTACATACAGGGTAAATAGGGACCGACTATACTGACACGAAAGGGAGACTTTTCATTTATCATCTTTCCATGTAAAATTCAGTGATTCAGATGCAATGCGACTTGAGCCAGGCGCATTGAAAAGGACTCATTCTCCTCCACAACTTAATTACGTTGTGTGCTTACGTGAAAACAAGATTTGTGGTTGTGCTGGCATACATGTGTTTTGTCAGTCTTAATTAGTCAAACAAAATTTAATTTTCCTTACCAAAAATGTAGACACAGTAGGCAAGAACGAGGACGAGAGCTTCGTACCAGAAAACTTGTCGATTTCCCAGAACGAAGATCAAAAGAACGACGGCGATCGAATAAAAGAGACAGTCTCTTGTCAAAGGATACCATTCAAGGGGCAGTGCCTGAAATGCATTAACAAACGACAATGAATACATTACCAATTTCCGCTAACACTTGTAAACCCAGCGTGATCTCAAATGGAGAACAATAAAATGAATTATGATACATTGTAAACTTGTTCGGAGAATATCTACAGAAATCAAGTAATCAATTTGCTCTGTCTATTTGCTCCATCCACCATCCCGCGGTATTTTATTTATGTATTTACTGTGTTATTGTACATTTTGCTATCTAGTGCGCTAAAAGATTTATATGGGTGCCTTCAATAACTTACAGTTTTGGCAGCAAGTCCGCAACACGCACATACTGCCAAAATGTTGAACACCGCGGAGCCCACAATTGTACCTACGCCTAAATCGCCTTTAGTGATGAATGTTCCAATCACGTTTGTAAACAGCTCGGGTGAGCTTGTAGCAATCGCCATAAAAGTCGCACCAGCCACGTCACTGGGAAGGTGAAGCTCTACAAGTCATTGTGGGATTAAGCGAAAAAGAAAGTTTGAGCATTTTTCTAATTGCGTGCGTAGGCACACAAACGTTTCCCCTAAGCGGAGAAAGTTGTGCATGTATTCCTATCTCATTGTTATACCAAATGCGATGTCTTAAATTCTTTAACTTATTTTAGTAAATCTTAAGTGCTCAAGTCTTACCCTCGCAGATGCATTCAATCGAAGGCACAAAGTAGTCATCACAGACGAGAGCCAAACAGTAAAAGATGTAGACAGAGGCTACAAAATGAATCGCCAAAAAACCCTGTCGTCTTTGTTCTTGAGTGAAAAGGTCACGTGGAAAGTCATCAATCGCTGGTGGAGTGCAGTTGAGACCAGGGATCAAATCCCTTTCTATCGCCGGTGCGATGGACCCATTTTGTCCAAAGTTGGCTGGTGTTACATCCGTTGCAAAAAGCGTGGAAGAAATGGTTGGTCCACTGATCAAGGTTGAAGTTCCTAAGCCATTTGTCACAGGGATGGGGCTATCTGTCCCTGTTTCATTGTCTCCAGTTGCACGAAGCACTCGTCGTCCTGATCAATGCGAGAAAAAACAATTCCATAAAACACTCAAGAAAACTCGATTCCCGAGAAAAACCCCAAGAGTGGTGTATTGCTACAAGAATCTTTGCCATTCAATGCACCGTAAAACAACTACATTATGTTTATCGTGGTTTTCCACCTTTTCTATCCCTTCCACCCAAAATGCTGCAGTAAAAGCATTAAAAAATATTGCCGTCGTGGACGCTTACGATGTTATTTTCATTTTTACAATCACAATAAAAGTGTGCTCGTTGAATAGGTGCACACCATTGTGCATACTAAAAATGTGTCATTTTGATAAGTATGCCTGGAGAGAAAATTATACAACGAATAAAGCCTTTAACAGGCCGATTACTTGATGGCAGCCAAGAAAGAAAGTGCAAATGGGAAATCCTTCTTTACCGTAAGGCCATTCCAATCCCCTGGAGGAAAGGGAATGGAGAGAAAAGAAACTTGAAAAGGTCTAATGCAAATTTAAGAATAACAAGATTACCATGATTCACTGCGATGGAGTTTGATAAGTCTTGGGAATTGGGATAAACGTCGTTCACACCGATTTGCGTTGTCGCGGAATCCACCTCTGTCGCTGTCAAACTTAAGTAGGCAAATGTTACACTCCAAATTGCAATAATAATTTTTCTTTTCGTCTTCAATTTCCTTCTTCTTTGTAACTGTGCTGAATAGGCGTCATCACGATGCCCTATGGTGAATGTCATGTTTGTTTGGAGAAGTACCAAAATGTTTTATACACAAAGAAATAATAAGACCCAACTACGACAAATAATATATCAAGTAAGAATGTATAAACGCCTTTAGTGGGCAGCTTTTATGAGAAACAAAATCATGAAATGGAAGATGCTGTAAAATGTCACTTATTAAAAAGGTTTAGTCGTTTAGTCTCGTGCTTCCATTTTATCTGTTTGATACTCAACAAATTGAACAAATCTGTTGAGGTAAATATCTATCCTGTTGTAAAGTCAACAGTACACTGTTTTCTGCATTTCATTTCCATTTCTGTTCATAGCATATAGCACTGTGTTTGGTCATATTTGGCTTGCAGCGTTTCCTTGATTGAAAGCGGCACTTGTCTTTTCTCCTGTAAAACTAATGTAGGGAATAGTAGGGATGTGTTCAACGTGAGCATTACCGAGATGTGACTATTTCATGCTGTCTCACGCTCACATGCACTATATAGGTAACAGCACTACACAAAAAGTTAAGTTTTATCTACACAATACATGAAATGTATATTTTATTATGCTCGTTATCTGGACTTTTTATGCACAATTGGTGTCATATCTCAGAAATTTACTCATGCTCATTCATCTACTCTACTAGATTACAATTATTTTTACAATCACATGACTATGACACACCAGGATCAGAGGAAAATATTAATCACTCGTGCACTTCTGATTGTATTCAACACACCTTACACACAGTTGATTTGATCTTTAAGGTGGATCAAATATTAGATACATGGAGCCTCACGAGTCATGTGGAACACACATAATGGAGCGTACTTTGCAAAATGCTTCCCTTTCCTGGACGTACACGTACACTATCATCGCCACTTAAACTTATGTGACCCTTGAATCAAAGTTAAAATTTTGTTATAAAATGTTGTTATAAAATGTTGTTATAAAATGTTGTTGTTTGCATTAAATTATTACAAATTAGTGAAGGGAGTTTTGCATATTTAAATCTAAATTAACAATTAAAACCGGTATATACTGCAACCAGCAACTTCAATCAGCTTTTGTTGCTTGGGTTGAACTGGCGCTTGACATTTGTTAGGCATTGCATACATTACTTTGCAATCTGAACCACATGGCATCACATGGTCATTCAAGACCCGTGTGTCCAGCAAAAAAATACAAAAAGTTTAACATGCATGGGGATTATGCTTTTAGTGCAGGTAGGTGTGATTCGACAAGTAAATGTAGTCGAATTCAAGTACTGTGGTGGTACATAATATAGTGGAGAATATTTATATTAAAGTGGATTAGGTTCTCATGTATGCATAAGGTTTCATCTTTCTTGGAGAAATGCATAGTATCATCTATTGAGTTGAAACGAGTGAGAAACCGAATAACCTTGAAAAACATGGTGGCAGCATTTTTTGCAAACCTAAATCTGTGACCGGGGCAGTCAAGTTGATTTTTTCCTTGTATAAAATTGGTTATATAATCACTAATCACTGCATTGGGGGTTACGTATACATACACCCGTACAAGTACAAGTACTTATATATGTTGGTATGTGGATTGTCCAGATGAGCATATGTTGGTATGATCGCCTGGTTTTATTAGTGCAAATATTTTATGCATTTAGAATTTCGATTTGGACTTTGTTTGCTTTTTAATTTGCATACATATATTTCTAAAAAGCAATTTATATCTTTAAAATGTACAACAATGCAACAATATTGAACACATATAAATGTATGAAATGTGCTTTTCGATATTCATTCTAAGTTCAAATCATACTTATCTAGGATTTAAGAGTAACTGCTCCAACGACAAGGACTTCATTAAGTTATACGTTTTCAGTACTGTATCTTTGTAAACTTTTTTGAAAACCTAATTTACCGTACATTAATTGACAGTGATAAAAATAATGATGCAAGAGAAGTTATGAAATATTCATGACATAATTTACTTAAACTGCTAGTCACTAACTAATTAAATCAATCCTTATAAAAACTGCATAGAACTATTCTATGTAAAAACTGTAAAGTAGAAATTATTGGATAAGCCAAACAAAATTGGAGGATCATTAATCATTAAAATGAACTTGAGAAAATTATCATCTTTGTCTATCATCTATGGCGTGGTACGTTTAAACAGTGATGAATTCAGAGATTTTCTTTCATAAAAAAGTCAATGGTATACATATCAATGATCATTCATTCGTGCAATATACATTCTATTTACATTTTAGGTAAGATTTTTGCTATTCACGTCTAAATAATACATATAAAATTCACTAGTATCTACTATTTATTGATTTGTAAAATGTTGTAAACTTAAACAACATGAGACTTATTGTAGACATGAGCTTTAACTAAATCCCATCTACTGTTAGCAACATGACTATTGTTGTGGTGAATGTGTTTCGAATAATGATGATAATGATAATGAACCTTGGGGCTTCCTGTGCTTATTTCATCTTCGTTCAGAAGCGTCTTTAGATTTCTCTTTTTTATACGGAAATAAGAGAAAGCTGCAAACAACATGGTAAGCACTACAGTCGGAGCCATGATCGCGGTCGCTGCAGTAGCAGATGTCACAGAAATATGTTTAAATTTGATCCAACAGATGAAAATGAAATTGAGCCCGAACATGAATGTACATCCCAAGCTGGAAAATATCCAAATTTTATCCATAAAGAAAATTATTTCATCATGAAGGATTTGGTCGAATTCCTTGATATCATATCGGGACATGAAAACAGCAGTTTCCAAGCGTGGCGTTATATACATTATTGCTATTTTAACTAACACTGTTAACACTACAAGAAAGGAGGTGTTGACAATAAACGCCATCAAAAGTGGAGGACTTCCTTCACCCGGATTTATATTTAAGTCGACGGTAGCCAGCTAAAAGAAGACGCAGACATTTTATTAAGTAATAAAGACAATTAGTAAAATAAATGTTTACATGCTTTTCAATACAAATAATAAAATTCTCACAATGCAAAAGAGAGCATATAAACTTGACATCTCCGAAGCTGTCGACAGTTTTCCGTTCGCAATGTGGAGTTTTCGATTAAGTAGCTCTTGTTGAGTAAACGGTTTCTCTGATATTGTCTCAAAAGCCATATTTCTCAAAAGTCTGAAGGTAGAAGTAATTCTAGCGTCAAGATTGTCGTTAAAAGATGAGAGAACCTTTCTCTGATCAGACAATAGTTAGTAAAACCTTTTGTTTCCTATAAGGTTGAGTAGAAGGTTAATTGAAACGATGGCGGAGATTTGTTAACGTAATCTTGTATATAGCAAATACGGTAGTTGATTATTAGATGCTTGGGTTCAATATGTACTAAGCAATTAAGCATACACAGGATGTTTCGCACGTCAACTTATCAGTTTTAACTATTGATAAAGGGATAAAAATGGAAAAATACATACGTGGAAAAGTACGTAACATAAAACGCAATATAAATTCAATGAAAAATACTGTTCTGTTCTATCTCTCCTTCAATCAAGATCGTTGAACATAAAAAATACGCGAAAACTTAACATTTGTTCAGTCCATAGTTAATTCACCCTGTACAATCACGATCACAATCGAGTTTGGTGGCAAAAGTCTGCAAATATTGTGCTTGGGGGTCCAGTATACTCATTCTGTATAACAGCACCATAGCTGGTCACCGAACGCTGAGATTTTACCAGTTGCGACTCCTCATCTGACGAAATTGAAATTCTTGACAGTGAATTGCTGTCTGCATCCCAGGTCTCGGCTATTTCAGAGTATCTTCTGTTAGGAAATGGATAAAATTCCGTTGCTTTGAATTGTCTCATCTGTTTCCAAAGAATGCATCCAAATCCTAAGATAATCACAATCATTGGTGTCATTATAGCAGTCACTGCTAGTGGAGCGTCTTTGGCGAATTTGGGAAATTTCAGCCAGGAAATTAGCACCATATCAATACAAAATAGTACTGGGGCTACTGTGTGACCCAAAATACATGTATAAAAGATCCAGTCGATGATCGAATCGTGAGGGGAACTCATAGCATCGTTGACAGACATTTCAGCAATAGTATCTAAATGTGGAAGGATAGAGATTGACACCATCTTGACGGTTACTGTTATAGATACAAGTAACGATGTTGTGACAACAAATGCTATAAGCAAGTTGGTATCACTAACATCTTCAGGCAGAGGAAGCTCGGCAGCTGCCATCTATCCGTTAAGGGGAGGTGAAAAAAGAATTATATTATTTAAGGAATATAGAAACGGAAGTAAATTAATATGTAGTGTGGTATTGGCAAAAAGATTATACCACAGAAAATAATGCCATCAATGACGTTATTTGAAATGCACTCGTAATTTTCGATCTACACCAATGAAGTCGTTTCCAACATTGAAAAGATTGAATGAGTGCACTTTGCTCTTTTCGGGGTTGACTTTGAGAATTGTCTGAGCTCTGCATATTTGTATTGTAACTCAGGTGTAGAATATGAGAGTCACATTTACTAAATATATGCTCACAACTTATGAAAGCGATGTGGCACAATAACTCAATGGTAGTCGAACAGTTTCATTACTTAAGAATTGTGAGGGCTTTGATGAGCATGTGGAACACACCACAGACAAATAACAGTCTTATCTTCAGCAATGTCGAGACAATCTCCCCGTAATCATATAGGGTCGGTAAACATTCCTTAAGTTCCATGAAATGAACAGGAGTTGGTCTATATATGAAAACTTATATCAAAGGGTGCTTTAATGTCGCTTTTAATACACTTTTCCAATGGATGTTTATGCACTTGCATGTTGCATACATTTTATACACAGGTCACAAAAGATTTGCTAGCGTTTATTATTAAAAGTCAAAATATATTCATGAAACTAGGTACAATACAATTTAGATATTTGTACATTAAATTAATTTAACCTAATAAAATTACATAAAAGGAGGTACAACCTATGCATGCTGTATATGTACATTTTAGAGCTGGAGCATTACCAGCTAAAACCTTCCGTCAGAACATCGATTAAACTTTGGTAGATTCTTGTAGCATAAAAGTCATTAAAATACCTGTTTTAAGTTTCTGTAAAACTTCATACATATGTGCTATTGTATTTAAGCAATAAAATATATGTATGACAATTATCCCTCATCACCATACATTACAAAAGTACGGAACACATTCATTTTTTCGCAACCTCTTCCTAAATGCTTTTTTTGCACAGTAGCAAATGCGCTTCTTTAATTACGGTCATCTAATCTAATCTTCATGATATTGACATGTGGGCAGATTAACAGTAAAAAACACATTCAGTTCAAACAAAGATGCCATAATTAGGAATCCAATGTACAATAGAAGAGCTAAAATCCCGACTTTGCGATCCAGCCGGAACTTATTTAGAAATAGTATGGCGTACAATACTGCGAGCGAAGTGAACAGCATGATGGTCGAATATTCCAATCCAGTTGAATTGATTTGAATATAGTCTTCCAGTGGGTCATTTCTCAGCATAATTCCTCGAATAAGCCAAGGGATTCCAAGGCACATCAGGACATCGAATGTATTTGAGCCGATTGAGTTGCTGACAGCCATTGTTCCTAAGCCTGGAAGATAATTTCAAAAGTTTTGATAAAATGGGAATAAATGAAGGAAAATAATATTTAAAATGACATGAGTGATTGATTACCCTGTCGAGCCACAATGAGGGAAGAAACAATTTCAGGAACACTTGTACCCGCCGCAATAAATGTTAGCCCCATAACACTGTCAGGAATCCGTAACGTGTGACCTAACAAGCATAATAGATATTTGAAACATAGTGTACATACTTGCATTTATATAAAAACTTAGATCCTTACCAATGATGGTCATCATCCAATTGACAACATAAGACAAGGTCCCTATCCATACAATACACATGAAGAAAGTGAGCGGGTACCACTTGGACCACTTCTCTTCCCGACAATCTGGAATGGTAATGACGAAAAAGAATTTGATTGGCCATCCAATAATCCATTCCACCCAAGCTCTACATCCTTGCCCATTAGGAGGTCTAAGTAGTCCACTTTCCGCTATCAAAGTTTGAAAAATACATGTTAGCTACAAAATACTCTACAAATTTGACATTTAAATTGCTGCTTACCTTTGTCATCTTCAGCTGCTTCAATTGAATTTTTTAAAGCTTGTTCAATCAAAATTTCATCTCTGATTTCAGCCATATCTGATTTTTGAAGTGTTAAACCATTCACATCCCTATTTAACATGCCTTCAGGAATGGAAGCATCCCCCTTTTCTCCGTAAGTTGTCTCCGTTTTCCCGCTTTTTACCTTTCTCTGCATTTTTTTTGCTAACTTTTCCGCACCCCGCTTTAGAGATGAGTTTTGGTACATAACTGCAATTAATTAAACAATTGTGGGTTTTAACTGATTGATACTAATTCAACAAGTAATTTCATTTTTGCCAATCATGGATTCATATGGGAATACTCACCGATAATGTAAAGAACATACATAAGAACGAGAACTAGTGCTTCATACCAATAAATTTTTTCATCCCTTAAGACAGTGATAAGGAGAATGACAGCAACAGCATAACATAAGCAGTCGCGTGTTACAGACCACCATTCTAAAGGCACGACCTGGACATGGGAACAATCAGTGTCGGTTTCAATAGTCATTTATGATCATGTTACGAGTCAACATTAGACCGTAATTCTAATGTAGATATTGTAATACTAGGCATTGACATTTCTAAGAATAAGCCATAAAACATTCCAAGCTACAGTAATCGAAGGGGAGTCAGATCATCGAGATGTTAATAATCGTCATTATAGCCATAATTGATTATTGGCATGTACCATCACAAATCCGCTCCATGGAAGGGACAAAATAGTCATCGCAGACTATGGCGAGAGCAATAAAGATGTAGATTGAAATCATGAAATGGACGATAACAGAACCATTCTGACGTTGCTGCTGAGTAAACATATCTGCAGGGAAATCATCTATTCCTGGTGGAGTACAGTTTACTCCTGGAACTTCATATTGTGCATATTTGCTCCCTACTGAGTCTCCACTTCCTCTTCGGTCGGAAATGTCTGGAATAATTATACACAATTTCCATTACGTTTGATGGCAACGCATTCAATAAATACTATCTGACTTTCTAGCTCTTAAATGACTTTTACCCTTTCTGAACTAAACTTCACTTACCTGGTGGTTCATCCTCTCCATTGCCTACTGGCAAAGGAATTGGGGATTTTCCTAGGCCTTCTTCATTTGAACTTTCTGCCAATTCAGCATTGACAACGCTGTAATAAGCAAAAGCTAACGACCAGAAGAATACCAGAGCATTTCTTCGATATCTGAAATTCCGTCTTCGTTTCTGGATATAAAAAGCTGAAACAGATCTACAACTACTTTTATGCACTGTGGCATGACTATCTATTGATTCACTATACATTGTAAAGGTCAGAGGCTAACTGATCTGGTGAACAGGCAGTAACATATGCAATTTGTCCCACACGCACAACGTGCTTCTTTCAACCTCCCTTTCACTAGTTGTTTCAACTTAGCACTTATTCACAGTTGCAGGTCATTCATTGTTTGATTTTGTTACAAGGGATAATCCCATAAAAGTTTTGAAGCTGGCTGGAGCAAATGTTCCTTGCTTGGATGTGAAAATTTCCAAATCTGTTTGGAGGATTTTATTGGCGCATCACGTAATTTTGTACGTGCGTAGACGACGTAGCAGCTACCTGGAAAGAGAAATGCATAATATGATTATTGAAATCTGTTGGGTTAAAAGTTAAACCGACACTCATAAAAGTGTTTTGTACCCTTTTCGGTTGTCAGCCATTTGAAATGCTTTATTACACTTTGACTGCTTATTAGGCAAAATTTTCTTACCTCAAGTGTTGGCTAACTTGATAAGAAAATTCAGTGGAGTTTGCTATGCAAAGTTTGTACTACTAACAAAAAAATGAGCCTGATTTCACAGCTTCTGCTTTTCCCAATGCTTGTGTGATAAGTGGTATCAGAATGTCACGTAAAATGAGTTGCTCGCTGTACCCCATGTAAAAAGAGAACTAGAATTAACAAAAGATTTGCCAAATCAGTTGCGATGAGGCATTTGGACGGAGATATCACCAAAGTAAACATTAAATTTGTATTCAACTTGAATAATAATAACGCATGTTATAAATTTCTTCTATATGCTCGGCTTAATTTGATGAATATTCCATCCGTTCTGATATCAACATTATGAATGATTACATTACGATTATAATGCGCAACCAGTGAATCTCATCAGGTAGACGGTGGACCTATGGCTGGAAAATGAAGTCACGGCGCAACCATCTACTATATTATACGGAATATTTAGCTTCAACGTTTTAACCCTTTCAGAATTCTGGATATTCAGTTTTAATCACGTTTTCTCACTACTTGGGACAATGCATTGTGAAATGCACTGCAATTAGTACAATAAGCTGTAATAATCCTTAAATAAACGTTCCC